>SKCR01039883.1:0-61042 GCA_019454045.1 Zanthoxylum bungeanum
TTCGCTAGCTTCCCTTACTAATGTTTTAGTCATTACAACATTCATTGTGTGACTGAGATAATTAGTCACAAATATGCACATTCAGTGACTAATTTTATACCATTCGAAACTATCAGTGCTGACTAATTTATTAGGTTACCGTGACTATATTTTTTGTTGTTAAAACACTCATTAGACAACTATGTTATTTTAGTCGCAAAATCATTCAACGATCGATATTCTGTGTCTAATATGTGACTATATTATTTTAGTCATAAAATAATTCAGTGACTAATTGTATCAGTTGCAGTGACTAATCTAATAGTCACAAAATATGATGTTTCTTGTAGTGCCTGTTTGTTTTATTTCCTGCTATTTTTTAATTTTCTTTATGTTATTTTTTATTTGTATTGAAAAAAATAAAAAAGAACAAAAAGAACAAAAAAAAGTCCGAGGAAGTAGAGCATAAGTCTGATGATAAGGTTGATCGCGTTAGTGTGAAATCTTAGAAAACGACAAGTGCTCAATTTACTTGTATTCGATGCCTTGAGTATGTGATCTATGTTAGACTCGAATGCACTTAATAGAAGTCTCTAACAGTAAGAACCTAGGTAGTAGACAAAGTGACTAGTTGAGAAAATTCTTTGAAGATAAATGACTGTTTGCTTAGATATTTTTCTATGTTTACAATTTTTATGATCTATGGTACGAATAGAAAAGAAAAAAAAATTGAAAAAAAAAAAAAAAGGAAAGGAAAAGGAAAAAAAAAACATAATAAAAAAGAAGAAGAAAAAAAGATAAACCACCTATAACCTTGGAGAAATGCTATCTTAAAGGGTAGGTGAGTCAAAAAGATTAAAAAAAGAGAGAGAGAGTGAAAGAAATATTATTGTACCATATTAAGCGCAAGTAGGCAGACTGCAGAGATATAGCATATCTGAAATATATAGGTTGGTTTGACCCGTCAGATTTCAATTTTTGAAACGAAATGACTAAGTTGACGGACTTAGGAATCGAACTATTACCAGAACTTTACACACACAATGTGAGTTTAATTTAGATGATTTTTTCAAGAACTTGAATTTGAGTTGCATTGAGTAATTTGAAGGTTTATTTGGTTTCGTTGGTGAGCATTCTCTGAGGACAACATTATTTATAACTCCCATGATTATTTTATTTGTTTAGTTTTTTTTGTTGTATTTGTGTGACTGCATGTGTATGTCAAAACTAAACAAATAAAATAATAATTTTGGGTATAACATAATAGCGTCGAATGAACCATATAGCCCCACCTAGTAAGAAAAGGTTTTTCTTTAATTTGTTTAGTTTGTTTTGGTGATCCAAGAAAATATAACTAGAAGCAAATAGGTTGTGTTTGAAATATGCTTTCAAAATGATACTAATGCTGAAGTACATAACTGACTGGTTTAGAAATTATATATGAATGTATTAAGTATTCTGTTGCCTTTGTGTTTTGTTTCCATTGTTTCTTCTTTGTTCTCCTCTATTCATATCATAGGACAGATATAATTTCCATTCATCCAAAGAAAATAGAAGTTTCAAGATAGTTTCCTAGCCTATAGCTGCTCAACCAACTTGGATTTGCTTGCTTGCTTTTCACAGAACTCTTTGTGTCAAATGCACTATACCTCTCACAATTTGAACTTAGGCATACAAGAAGTAATATGTGGGAAACATTCGGTCTGAAATTCATTTTTACTTACTTTTATCATAGGACTTGACACATTATCAAAATTTCCAAGTATCTAACCAAAGTTCTGTTTTCCCTTTTCAATTTACTTCATCTAAATTAACTTTCTCGCACGTGGGAAAAGTGTATGTAATGTGGATAAGAATTGTTATCGCACATTTCTGCACCCGGTAATGAGAATTCTTTGTCCGTTTTAGACTCAGGTGGACCTAATTATCAGCCCAGCCCGCATGGTAGCTTGATGGTACCACGTATGCACGTTCAACCTTTATATGGCTTAAAATGCCTAGGTTTGAATAGCATGCCTCACAAGGAGGCCTCTCAAATTTGAACTAGGCAACCAAGTCATGCGAGTAGGGTCGAGCAAGACAACTAAGTCCACCAGAACTCAAAGCAGATAAAAGGATCCTCAATAGGGGTGGAGAAATGTGAGGACCAATCATTTTGTGATAATGGTAGTGGTTTTTCTTTGTTAACAAGAGTGTTCTGCGATAACTGCTCATGAAATAAAGCATCTTTTCGGCCATGTGCACTGGTAATGAATGTGATCTGTTAAATCATATTTGTCAGCCCTGTTTGGAAAATAATTTAAAGCTATAACCATAGCCAGTGACGGTTTAGGCGGCCCGAATTTTTTTAGTTATAATATAGAAATAATTAATGGTTAGAGGTCTCAAATGATTTTTGTTATGATATTTTATTATGATCAAGGATTTCAAAATGTAAAAATTACCTTGAGGTCCGAGATCACCAGGACTGGCCTGGCCATAAGTTGCTGAGCAAGAAATTCGAAAGCTCAATAAAAGCAAGATGATGAAGATTTATATTGTTTTGAGGATAATATCTGATATAGGACAACCAAAAGTGCCATTAATTTTTAGTGGACAAAATGATTATTCAAGAAAAGTACAGTAATATATATCATATGCAGTAATGCAGATAAAGAAAGCTATCATCAGCTAATAGATAACAAAAATAAGTCCTTTCGCAGGACAATACAATCACCCATGAAGGTTGGATAGCATGTGGAAAAAGGCTTATAAGCTCAGAGGCCACCTCTTAGTGGTGCACTTGTTTCTTGTCAAAGCAATGAACATTAAGATTGTGATGAGTATTCATTTAAAATATTTATAAAATCTTTTGAACTGCATGGAAAATTAGTAAAACTTATGTTTTAAAAAAATACAAATAAACTTAGAAGGCAAGAACCCTCTGTCTTTAGTTACACTCAAAAGTTTATGATTCAAAATATACATTTTCAGCTATCATTTAATTATTCCACACTTCATCTCTCTCTGACTCTCTGGTTGATTTTCATTGAAGACTGTTGTACAGTTGCTTGGGGATCACTCTTCAACTAAAGGTTTTGCCTCAATCAACATATTAACAATTCGGGTGCATGCATTATCCTTCAAACCCACCAAGACCAAATATGGATTTGACTATTGAAGATTAGAATAAAAATAAGCTAAACAAATTTCTTAATGGTTTGTTCAGCTGTAAAATTAGGTGACAAATGGGCAAGAGTAAAAAGAAGGCTTGGTGTACGAGGTTTCTTATATTGTGGGAACTAGGTAGTAGGGTTGGTAATTCAGTTCGGGTTGACCTGACTCATTCCTGATCCTTTGGGATTTGGCCCGACTCAGTGGCTAGGGGCCAGGATTTTAAGAAAAAAGCTTGAACCGGCTCATTGATATTTTTTAATGAAAAATATTTATTTTTAAAAAATCTCACCTAATTCCTTATTATACCCTATATTTTTATGTTTACTTAAGTATTTAGTTTTTAAAAACTTAATGTTTAGTAAAATATATTTATTAATAGCTTTTAATATTAAAGTTTTAAAAGTATATTTTTAGTATAAAAAATAATAATAAAGGCTCATGGGTTGAGTCTATGAAGGGACAAGCTAACATGATCTCACCATAAGAGGGACAACCAAGTCCAATCCAACCCAGCTCATTGCTACCTATACTTAAGAGGATTTTATGTGTACACAACTTTGTTCTTATTTTTTTTTACAAAAAATAAAAATAAAAATACACTCGACTCGACCTATGACCTTTAAGTTATAATATAATAACTTTACAATTACACCAAAAAAAAAAAAAATACCCAATACCCAATACTTGCAAGTAAGGATTGAATGAATCCAATGCCATTCCTTGCCTTTAGTTCGGTAAAAGTTAAAGACAATATCTTCTTTTATGGCCAAAAAAGAATGATTTGTATGCAAGGGGTTGCTTCCTCACAATGCTTGTAAGTTGTGTATAATCCTCAAACTTTTTCAGTGTCAACAATCATGCTATGAATCTTTTTAACTTTGGTGTCACCTCACCATCATTGTTATATTGGATACTCATTCATACTCCCATGTTTGATGTTTCTGTTTCATCTCCCCTTGATGTGAATGGCATTACAAATATTCAATGATTAAAAACATGGGCCATAATTATGATGTAGTTATGTAGCCTAGCATCAAAAAAGCTTATAATTGATGGCATTTTCACAAATTTAGATTATGCAAGTAGTTATAATTTATACAAAAATGATAGACATATATAAATTCTTATATAAAAATATTACATCCATCTCACTGTAGCTATAGTGATCACTGTAGCGATCACTGTAGCTACAGTGAGAGTGAAGAATTTATGTATGTCTATTATCTCTCTAATTTATAACATGAGTGATGAATACTAAAAAATATATATTCATTAAAATAAAAATTAATATTTTATACTTGTAGTTTTATTAATCCCATTAATTTAGTACATTTGTAAAATAATAATTAAATTTATGTTTTATATATTTTTATTGTGATTTTTATTTCTTGTGTAGGTGAAATAATATTTTAGATACATAACTAGCAAAATGAATTTGACATTTGGATTTTGGAGGTCAGAAACTTTAAATGGCGTTCTAACAATGTACAATTTCGGAAATTCCAACTTTGCGCAATTTTCGTATTTTGACCATAAATTTTTACTCTGATATCAGATTGAGACAATTACAGTTCTAGATGAAAAAAGACTCCAATATCTACAACTTTGCTCTTTATAAGATTTTATAGTTATGAGGTTTTCAATGTTAAAATTGACGAGGAAGCCAACGTCTGTTGCATGTAATTTTAATTATTTGAAAATAATAATAATAATAATAAAATAATAAAAGTAATGGTTCAAAGTATAGGTGTTGAACCACTATCAATCGAGGTGCTCAGCACCTCATTTTCTTCCGCATGCTCTATAGTTTCTCTCTGAAAATTTGTGGAGTTCCAACTCTTGTGTGTTTTTATTTTTCAAGTTTTTTTGTAATTTTTTTCTTTCAGTAATAAAATTAGGTGTGTTTTTATTCAAAGCATGAGTAGTTAATTTCATTATACTGTGGTAAAAGGTAAAACTCTTAATATGAGAATATAAATTAATCTTACTTATATTATAATAAATGAATTATAATATGATGATTGATATTTAAATCTAGACTAATTATTTAAAAACTTTGTTACCGCTTTTATGACTATTTTTATATATTTGGCATAATTGAGTATCTAACTGAACTTATTATAGACAAATGTTGTCACCAGTTGGTTTTATATGTTTTTGGCATAATTAATTCCTGAAGTAAATTAGCTGGGTAATAATGATAATTTATAAATTATAAAAAATAAATTTCTCTATATTTTAAATATTAAGAGTGGATCATCTAACCCCATCATTTTTATTTATTGTTACATCTTAATTTAAAATTTGACCATCACTTCAAACAATTCAGTTTTTTTTTTATTTTCACTCGAATTGTTATTTTATTTTACTAAATTTATTCTCTGTGAATCGACATCGGATTATTTTATTAATTCGACATTCTTATACTTGAGAATAAAGAATCATTTTGTAATGAATCGATAAAAATAGTAATATTGTTTAAATCTAACAAAATTGTCAGTTTGGAAGTGATTAAGGTGCAATTATTTTATAAAGAATTTGAGTCAGAAGATTATAAGCAAAAAAAAAAAAAAAAAAAAAAAAAACACACCAAACCAAACCAAACCAAAGTGCCAAGGCAAAGCTTACACATTGTGCAGCAAATTTTAAAGTATGAATAAAAAGTGTTGCTGGCATGCACTTTTAAGGATATTTTTTATATCATTTATTAATAAATATATAATACATAAAATTATAATAAATATAATTATATTTTATCATACATAATAAAATATTATTAAATTATTAGTAACCCACAGTTAATGTTACAGAATAAAAATTTTCCCGCGCACCAAAAGCACGAGTATGTGATTTGCCCTATGTGGCATCACTGGCATGTGCTAAGGGTGGGAAAGCGCATGTTAGCAAAGCAAGTGACTGTTGTAATTTTCCAAAAAAAAAAAAAAAAGCAAGTGACTGATAAGAGGGTGGCGCGTTGTGCACACTTTCGATTTTCGGAATCATATGCTCCGGTCCCATTTCTACTTGGAATTATCTGGACTCCTTGGCATTTTATGGCGCTTCAGCTATCTAAAACAACGCGACTCTACAGCGCGTGGTCAACACTATAAAAGATCCCTTTTTTTTTTGGCTTGTAAGCTTTGCTTGCTTAGATTGCTTATTACCAAAGATCAACGGGTACGTGATTGGCTAAAGAGGACATTGCATGTGTACAATGAAATGACAAAAAAGGGCCCTAAATTTTAAAATTAAAAATTGGATGTGGCCATGTGGGTCAAAGTTCTCGTCAATCAACGGATAACAGTATGTCTGGGTCAAAACATCCTACTATGATGATACACTTTGCTTTAATGATACTACTATCTATAACTGTCGGTAAAATTGTAAAATAAAATGATACTGAAGGCCGGCCAGCCTGTTCCCCACCCTGCTACTTTAACATAAAAAGACAAACATATAATGAAAACCCCAATCTACCCTTCTATGATGATACACTCTGCTTTAACCACGTGTCGAGCTTCCATAATTAGTTAACCCTACTCCAGCTGGTCCCACTTCTAGGACAACTAATTTCCGCTGAATTGTGTAGGATCGGGTCATATGATCATATCCTAGTCCCCATGTGGACAGAGTCGCACAACATTGCAATTTCGAGTGATTTCAACACTCTGGCCAGGTCTTGTACTAGAATCAATTAATGCTAAAAAAATAAAAAAATAATTGTTTGGCCTCTATTACAAGAAAGAAAACAAAAGTCGATGATTATTTTCAATGAGCAGTTGGCTCAAATAAGAAACTTCAAAACTCAAAAGCCATGTGTTGAGGGACACACTACAGAAAAATTGTTCACTCAAAATAAGACTTGTAAAAAGAAAGAATTATAATTAAAAATGCAACTAAATCCATCAATGGTCTATTCCATTCAGTTCATGAAACTCCCCATTTCACCCTCATAAACAATTTAAATCCCCCCATCTGAAAAATCTTTGCAACTAAAAAAAATAATTACCCAGAAAAATGAAAATAAAAAAAAAATTAAAAAAAAAAGAAAACACAATTAATGGGCCACCTTAATCCAAAGCACAGTTTAAGGTCACTCCCACTTCATTGTTCTTTGCAACACTTGTGTGATTTCCTTTTCAGTTTTAGGGTGTGACGGCTCTAGGTGGAGTCCGTGATTCAGGGGGAGGGGTATGACCGTCCGATCCTTTCGAAGGATCATCAGATGATTGTCGTAAACCATCATCAGTCTCGCCCCTATTCATATCCTCAATCATACGCACCACCTCTTGCATTGCCGGTCTTTGATCAGGTACAGTAGATACACAAGCCATAGCAATTTGCAACAGCTGAACCATTTCCTCTTCAACGTTGTGATACCGCATCAACTCCACATCAAAAACCTCGGCCGTCCATTCTTCACGTACCACAGACTGGACCCACCTGGGTAAATCAATCCCTTCCTCACCCAAGGACGCCTGATTAGGTGATTTACCAGTTAATAGCTCTAATAACAACACACCCAAACTGTACACGTCAGATTTGAATGTGACCTTGCGAGTCTCTACAACTTCTGGGGCACGATACCCTGCGACCCGGTTAGGTGGAGTTGTGGTGCCAAATACCGGGTTGAGTCCATAATCCGAAACACAAGCATCATGGTCGGGTCGGAGCAGGATGTTTGAGGATTTTATGTTGCCATGGACTACTTTTCCTGACACGTGTAGGTGGGCCAACCCCCTTACCGCACTCAGTGCTATTCTCATCCGGTTGTCCCAGTCCAGTGGGGTGCGCCCCGAACCTCTGCTCCCTGTAAAACGAATCACCGCAAGTTCCGGTTTAAAAATTAGACAAAAACGACGTAGTGCTACATGCGCGTAGCTCACACTCTAAGAATGTTTGCACAGAAGCAGGAAGCGAGCAGAGGAGGAATGTGCTTAGTTTCTTAAATCTTAATTGTGAAGAATTTCCCATTACGAAATCTAAAATTTAACATCATCTTACATGTTCAAAGATCACCCAATTTATTACAGAAATAAACTAATGAAATAAAAAAAAATTACTAAAACAGCTGTAAATCCATTACGGTCAAAAGCAGTTTGAAAATAGAAAAAACAAAAAGAAAGAAAATGCATTATTAGGTCAGCTAGACAACAAAACAACATGTGCTTGAATTTTTTTTGTCACCAATAAAAAATAAAAATAAAAATTTGAAAGTGAAAATGGAGGGCATGGCTTACCATGAAGAAGAGCGGATAAGCTACCGGCAGGCATGTAATCAGAAACAAGCAACTTCTCATCTTTGGAATAGTAAAAAGCCCTCAAAGGAAGCACATTATCATGCTTAATCTTGCCCAAAACTTCCATGTGCATCTCGAACTCACGTTTACTAAGAGCCACTTCCTTGAGCCTCTTCACAACCACAGTAGTTCCCTCTTCAAGCACTGCTTTGTAACTTGTCCCAACGCTTCCTTTGCCCAAAACCTCCGCCGAAGCCCTCAACAGATCCTCCAAATCGAAGCTGTAAACCCCTCCTCCAAAGAACGAAAGCTTGTTCCTATCAGCCTCGGCTGACCCACCAGTGATTTCGTCTTTCGATGACGATGTCCCCACCTCCGTCGCTACCGCCGCCCGTGTCGTTCCCGCGGCGGTAGGTTTTGGAGCTTTCACTGGCCGCTGACGACGTCGTTTTTTAAGACAAAATAAGAGTAATAATAACAGTAATAGGATAATAAAAACTGCACCTCCAACGGCAATGCCGACAATGGCGCCCGTTGAGAGTTTATTAGATTTTTTATTGACTGGAGTTATTGATGGGGTTAATGACGGTGACGGAGCTGGTGACGGGAAAAATGGGTTACACGGTGGCAATGGGCCACCGCATAGATCTAAGTTTCCGGTGAATGCTGATTGAGGGAATTTTGTTAGAGCGGCGGGGATTGAACCGTTGAGATTGTTGTTTGAAACATTGAAGTCTGACAAATTATCGGGGTTGATGCTTGGAAGGTTACCTGAGAATTTATTGTTCTCTAGGAACAGACCCGTTAAGTGAGTCAAATTGTTGATACCGAACGGGATTTTGCCGGAGAAATTGTTGGAGGAGAGGTCGAGTCGAGTTAACCGGGTCATTCGAGTGACACTCGGAGGTAATTCACCGGAGAACTGGTTGTTTTGTAAGTAGAGGCTGCGGAGGAGAGTTAGATTTGAGAAATCGGAGGGGATCTCACCGGAGAGGCGATTTGAGCGGAGACTGAGAACTCGGAGTTGACTCAGTTTGCCTAGTGTGTTGGCTGGGATGGGGCCCACGAGACCGGCTCCAGGGAGACGGAGGCTGTAAACGAATGAGCGATTGGCGTCGCATTGGACGCCGACCCAGTTGCAGGCAGAGTCGGAGGCGTTCCATTGCACGCGATTCGCGTGTGGGGTTTGTGAAAGAAACGCAATGAGAGCTTGTTTGTCTTGAGTCGACTCCGAGTTCACTCGCCCACCTCCACAACTCAGTAACAGAAAACTAATTAACCACAATACCGCTCCCATTTTCACATCAAACGAATTCAAGAAATCAAACAAACAAACAAAAAAACTTTTGTATAGGTAGTTATACGGCGGTCTTGATTTGTGGTAAGGTAATTTGTGACAGCTGTTTTGTACAAAAAAACCCAAAAAATTGGTTTTCCGGTGACACTCCCTGCGAGTGAAAGAGAGGAAGAAGGTTTTATTTTGAGAAATGTGAAGGTTAGTGAGAGATGTTTTTGAATTGGGGGATTTGGGTACCCGAGGTTTCACAAAAAAAAGTGAAAATAAAGCTGTGTGAAAGACAGAACCTGTCGAGCTGACATCAGTGAAAACGTTTTTTGTTTTTTCTTAAAAAAACATTTTTTTCCATTCACTACGCGCGAATCTAGCGCGTGCTCGTTTATTGAAAATTGATGCATACCCATGTGAGACAGTGTGAGTTAGTGGGTCCCTTGCCACGTAGCATATAGGAGCGTGGGATTGAAATTGTTAGACAGATATCTTATCTTCGTAATATCTGAGAACTATGGGCTTAAAGATCAGACGGTCCAAGATTGTCATGATCACAGTTGCAAATTTACAGGTTTGACTGGTAAAAGTAAAAAATAGTTAAGCAAATTTAGGGGGTTGTTGATGGGTGATGATGACACGTGGCAAATAGAAGAGGGCACTGCCAAAACTTAGCTGGATTTAGTCCAAGCAGAGTTGGCTGGATCTTCTGCTATTTCTATGATGATGCTTCCATATTGGCTATTTGTTTAGATATTATTTTTTTCAAAAATGAAAATTGCTATTATTAATTAATTTTATAAAAAAAAATGGAGATTATACAACTGAAGACTAGCTTGAGGGGGAAAAAAGAGCAAAGTTTAACCACCAGAAACTGGTCCCCACGAAATGATTCATCAGACACATGATTAACAAGATCAAATGCTTGTCCGTTAACAACTACATTACTACCAAATTGTGTTTGCTTCTATATGAATTGGAATCATCTATTTTTTATTCTACATTATATTAGAAACTTCAAATCTCGTCTTCTAATCGGTTAAAGAATAAAGATTCACGAACAAGCAAAACCCAATTCTAATCTATTTCTTGTTGAGTAATCTTCTCACTTGCAAGAACGAACTATTGAATGGTTTAGGAATTAATTAGTTTGGTGCATTGGATTATGGTGCATTAAGAACCTTAAATTATATTAATTAGTGTAATCACATGTTTGGTGATAATTTATCTACTTCTAGGGCTGAGCGTCGGTTCCGATTCTACCCGGAATCGGACTGATTTTTCGGATTTGGAACTGGAATCGGTTGGAACCGGACCGGTTCCGGTTCGAAAATGGAAGAACAGAATTTACATGGTTCGGTTTCGGTTCTGTCACGGTCGGAACCGGAACCTATTTTGTGAACCAAATTTCAGAACCAGAATCGGAACCTGTTTTGGGAACCGAATTTCAGAACCGGAACCGGGACCTATTTTGAGAACCGAATTTAGAACCAATTTCAGAATCAAATTAAAAATCAATTTCATAACCAGTTTTAAAACCTAATTTCATAACCCAAATTAAAGCCCAATTTGAACCCAATTTCATAACCAGTTTTAAAACTCAATTTAAACACAATTTCATAACCTAATTAAAACACAATTTAAACTCAAACACTTCATATAAGAATATTATGTATTGAGTCAAAAATATTATGCAATATGTGGATGCCGGTTTTCACCCGATGTCCACAATCGAGATTCTGGATTTTTGGGCACTAGCGAACCTGCAAAACAAAGGTAGTATAAGCAGGAAGTACTGCCCACCGGTGTGGTGGAAGCCGTAGGCTCTCCGACGCTCAAGTCAGTAAAGTGTGTCTGACGAAAGTAGGGAGAGAAAGGCTTAGAGTTACCTCAATCTCAGTTTGTTTGCCGTGAGGGCAGGGGGTTTGATATTTATTGGGTGAAATGTTGTAGAATTGTCTGATGTTCGATGATCCCTCCATGCCATGATCCTTCTATTTTATAAGCCTTCTGATGTGGTGTCATTTACCCCCTGACCGTTGGAATTTATGTAACTGTAGACTTAATGGTGGTGTGTTTATTACTATCTCTGTAACCGCTGATTTAATTGGTGGGTTTTATGTGTTTAGACGTTTTGACAGCCGGGTTATTGATGGGCGATGGGTGTTGGTCTAAAGGCGATTGGTGATGGACGATAGTCTAAAGGCGATGGGCTCTCGGCCCAGCTTTGGTTTTTGATAATGGGCTTTGGATCTCCGGTTTCATGGTCGGCCCAGGGGTGAAAATGTCGATTTTGCCATCGGGCCTAATTTTGGCCCGTACACAATATGCAATTTTATTTATTATTTTATTTCTGTATGGACAGTTGCCAATAATATTATGTAATATTCAAGTGTGAGAAATAATTGTATTTTCAAAATTTTACAATAAAAAAAATAAATATGGTAAATCAGAACCGATTAATAGGGTACCCTATTTAATTGGGTAGGTTCCGGCTCCACGCGGAACCGAATTGAAACCAATTAATATGGTACTCTATTTAATTGGGTAGGTTCCGGTTCCACTTAGTCAGGAACCGATTTTTTCACCCATATCTACTTTGTACTGTATTATTTAATGATGTTCATACCGCATTATTGAATGACGAGAATAGTGTGGGGTTATGACGCATTGCACTAAAAATTTACAAAAATAAAAAAATTCTCTAATATTAAAATAGTAAATATTATATAATATTAATATTATAATTAAAATAAAATAATAATACAATACAATGTAGTTTAAAAAATTGTACAATATTATTATAATGTACCTTAATATAATACATCATGCATTAAATAATGTAATGCAGTTTATTGCAATACAATGTGTCAAACACACCCATAGAACATATTTGGCACACAACAATAGACTATATTATAACTTTGTATAACACTTAAATAATACAATCACATATTTGACAACAAAATATCGTTGCATTGCACTGCATAACGTCAATGTTGTAATCTTACCACTCCACATAAATAAAACATGTCGGTAGATCCGGTCATTATTTCGATTCGAAACTAAAACTGGACCGGGAGGAACCGTCATAATTCAGTTCCAACCGGAACAGATCGGTTTCGGTTGGAACCGAAACTGGAATTATTTTTTATTTAGTTAGGCTGCTACTCTATTCGAACTGAAAAGAACTTGACGATTCCAACGGTTCGAACAGAAACCGTTGGAACTGTTTATGTTCAACAGCTACTAGCCGTTGGGCCAGCAGCATGTAGCTATTCGATAGCTCCCTTCTGTTTTTTTAATTTTATTTTTGTTAAATAAAATTACTAAATTACCATTAATATCATTAATAAAATAGCTAGTTTAGGGACAATTTAGGTATAAAAATAATCAAAAAATGTATAAATATGGGTCAGGCTTCATTTGTTCAACACACTAATTGTCAATTCTCTCAATTTATTTAATTCTATCATTCTCAATTCTCCCATCTTCAATTTCTCCAATTGATTTAATTTTGCAATTCTTCAATATTAACAAAAAATGGCAAGCTCATCTGAGAACACCATATCCAATATCCCAACTCAATAGAGCAGTCAAAGTATCGGTACAGGGAGAATAGAAGTTAAGTCTCGATCTTTCGATATTTTCAAAATTCATTTTCATTTAGTAGAGACTGAAAATGAAAGTCCAAGAACAACATGCAACTATTGTGGTGTATCTTACAAATTTATTGGCGGCTATGACAATATGAACAAGCACTTGGATATACATCATACCGCTGAAATTGGACATGATACAACACAAACTTAAATGGGCAAGTACGTTTCATCTAGTAGAGGTACGAGTTATTTAGATTTATTTAAATATTCTGATGCTAAAAATATATAAGAGTTTGCTAAATTTACTTGTATGTGACATTTTTCTTTAAGCTTTGGTGAAAAAATTACTTTTACTAATTATGTTCGAAATGCTTTAAATCATGCTATCAGTAAAATGCCTAGATAATGCATCTGTAAGTGTAAATGATCAATGATGAGCGAAAAATATATCAACATTTACCACCATTTAACTTAATATTTTGTATAGTTTTTCAAGTTTGATGAACGTTTTGATGTGTTTTTATTTATTCTGCAGATAAATAAAGTATCGAGACTCAATGCATCAACTCGGGGCTAAAACGATGAAAAACAGACAAAAAATGGCAAAAATGAAATTTCACAGCTAGTGTCGCGACGCGCAGAACTTTTGCGCCGGGACGCGTCACCATTAAACGCCGAAAGTAGAGCTGCCAACACACGGCAACAATTGTGCATCGCGTCGTGACACAACAACTTCTACGAGTCACGACGCCAGACAATCCCGCGTACACGTGTCAACATCTCAGCGCGTCGTGACGCCGGCCCAGATTTTTCCCTATAAATAAGTAGTTGAATTCATTTTCCATTTTCATATTTTCATTTAGGTTTCTATCAAGAAACTTAAGGATTGTATCTTGTTTATATTTATTTTCTATATTTTAATTATGTATTTTTATTTTTAGTAATAATAGTTTGTGTGTGTTTTTATTTCTTTTATGTTTAGTAATTAATTTCCGATGGGGTAAGGGTTAAGCTTTTAATATGATAAGGTAGATTAATCTCACTTATTTTATAATATAGAAATTATAATTTAATAATATGGATTAATGTTGATACCACTTATATGGCTGGTTTTATTTATTTGACATAATTGGATACCGCCTATATGGTCGGTCTTTAGGTGACAGATGAATACCGCCTATATGGCTGGTTTATGGACAAATAATAACACTGCCTTTATGGTTGGTTTGACTTAATTAATAGGGTAATAGTGATAATTTTTATATTATAATAAAGTGAGATTTTTACATTTGAAATATTAAAGATGGATCCCCTAACACCAGCATTTTATTTTTAATCCAGGGAAGTGATGAAGCACAATATTCACAAGTTTCATAATTATTTTTCTTTATATAATGTGTGATGCATTGACTTGTTTATTGAATCTTGACCTTAATGCTTCTTGTTGATTGATCACCAATAAGATTGATGTGGTAAACTTAAAATGAACTTGATGAATAGATTTTAGGTTTTAGCCTTAGATTCAATAGCACACGATCTCATATTAGGGATTTTCTTCCAGGATAAACATATATCTGTCGAGCGTGTGTAGCCATAATTGGAACTTGAAGTTAATGAATTTGGAGTTTCTTAATTAACATAGACATATAATTAATTGAGTTATTTTGGATATTTGCATCTGACCATCGACATAGGCTTTTGCATATCTTCGTGTTCCAAGTTAACAAACTAATATATTACACATGTATAGGAGATCAATTCATCTTTAGAATAATATTGGGCGGATTCACAACCCTATATGTTTTCTTTATTATAAATTCCCTTTATTTTTATTTTGTATTTTTATTTATTATTTAGTTAAATCCACATTCAACTAACAACAATTCTTCTTACCCCAATTAGATACCTGTAATATGTAGCATCAATAATTACATCGTAGAAATTAAGTCATCGTGTGATCGATATTTTTATACTACTTGAGTGATACGTGTGCTTGTGTAACGTGTGTGTTTACCACCGATCAATCAACAACATGCACATATAATGATGATGAGTAAATAATTGTAATGGAGATACGTAGGCAACTTAAATTTTTAAAAATTTAAGTTCATGCTCTTTTAATTTTATTTTTAAATTAAGTTTTTAATTTAATGTAATATAAATTCAAATTAATAAATTTCAAATCTCATTTTTATTTTTTTTAAAAAAATTAAAATTCAATTTTTAAATTAATTAAAAAAATCGGAACCGTCATGTCGGAACCAAACCGAACCGGTAGTCGGATCTACCGGTGGGGATTACACCGCATCACATTCAGGAAAAAAAAATTAAATAAATTATTTTGACAAAACACACACCCCCACTATTTTTCTTCTCTTCCAAACCTAATCCAAGCTTCCAAATTCATTTCACAAATTGAACCCATAAACCCTAGCCTAATCCTCCATCACTTCGAGACCAAGAACACTCAGAAGAATCAAAAACCAAAGAAGCCATGAACAAAGCTGGCTGTGCGCGGCAACGCAGCAGCTTGGCAGGTCACATGTAACCACGAAGTGGCCATGGCTAGCGCAATGGCAAGTGCCGTCACAAAATGGAGAAATTAGGGTTTAATTATTTGAATTTCAGTGATAGAAAAAAATTAAAGAGAGAAATTAAAATTTGGTCGGAGGAAAAAGAATAATTACAAATATAAAAATGTAAAAAATATAGAGATTTGATTGTTCTGCTTGATTGATCTGTTTTTTTTTTTTTTTTAAGGATTATATTCACCTAAAGAAATATTCAAATATCGAGGACGGTGAAATGGGTATTATATTTAGTCAAAATAAATTATAAAGGTCAAATGGCCCATAGAGAGATGAAGACCGACAGAAAGACCCAACCATATGATCCAGAGGAGTTCTCCAAATGGTGGAACTTGTTGATGATGAAGCAAATTGAAATACTGACCCGACCACATGAAGGGTGTTGTTTTTGGATTTTCTGAGAGTTTGTTGAAACCGACCCGATAAAGTCCCCATATATTAACACGACCTAGTTGAGAGAAGTAAATGGAGCATTGATGATATCAACCGGCTCGGTATTTGGACCCGAGAAATGAATGTGGGATCATAGACCGACCTAAATTAGAGTCATGTGCAGTATACCTTAGGTGAGAAGACAATCTTCTAGAGGGCGATGATTGTGGGAAAGCAATGATTCTCATTAGAAGTAGTTCCTATCAGCCGCCATAGACCAGTGCAGTGGCAGGGAGTTGACAGAGTAGAAATGCCATAGGCCAGTGCGTAACAGTGAAATGAGTGGATCTGATTGGCTAATTTAATGGTAGTTGAGGAGAATTATGATATCAATAATGGTAAAGTGACATGGGATGACGTCAGATGCGGTGAAATAATGAATTTGAAAGCCTATGAAAGGGGTTGAAGTCCAGATTCAAAGATTGATATTTTTTACATCTCACAACTTGTAAAAAGCTAAAAACTTAAGAACTAGTGATTGAGAAAGAGAGTTGGTCAGTCACCTGACCCCTCGAGTGAATTGTATCTAGCTTGGGTAAGACCCAATGCATTTTATCCCGTTGTGAGTTCATTTCTGTTGGGGTTTTATGCGATGGGCGTAGCGGAAACGCGGGTTCGGACGAAATCGTATTTTAAATTTTTTTCAAAATACCGAAAAAATTATTCAATATCTAATATGAATAATTTATTCATATATCACATAAACTTATTTATTCAATATCAAATATTGACATAAATAATGTTGAAACGTCGCGAAACTTTTACGTAAACGGTTTTTTTCGCAAAATGGGCTAAAATACGTTTTTGACCGAACCGACCACCCGACACTTACGAAAACTATCCAGGTCAGATACAATAGTGTAGGGGCAGTTCATGGGCTGCCCGAACAGTGATAGACTCACTGTTTGGACAACCGTCACCCAGTTGGCTCAAAATCCCCCGGTAACACCGTTTTTGGCCGTTTTCGCTTATTTCAAGTCAGAAACACTTTCTGGCAATTGTGCCAAGTCCCAAAATACATCCAAAACATTCAAAAGACACCAATTTCATCACAAAATCAGAATCATTTCCAGGTCATACACAGAAAACGAAATTGCCTAATTTCCATGCTTAAATCCAACAATTTCAAGACTAAATCAATTAATCTCAACACCAAATGAGTCCCACCACAAATGAACAACTCTAGAACAATTATAGGCTATCTAAGAGTGGATCAACAACTCTAGAATGGTAACAATTCAACAATTGAATAAATTGACATAATATTACAATAATATTCACCAATTTCACTTCACACATGCTTCCAAACTTCCAATCCACCATCAAACATCAAAAGCCCCAAATTTTCAGATTTGTAAGAACCCTAGAACCATTCTAAGTCGTCAAGAAAATAAGAAATTAAATTCTAAGCCATGAGTTATGAAGACTTGCCTTAAATCTCCTAAATCCAAGCATTTTTCTTTGATTTTTCCTTTCAAATCTTCATGAATTATTCAAACCATTTGAAACCCATTTTTAAGAGGCATTTTCGTGAGTGATGGTGATCAAGAAGATGAAGAAAACAATTCTCTCTCTTTTTTAATATATGGCCGAAAATTTGGACAAAGGATGGGCAATTTTATCCTTTTAATTTATCAAATAAAATTCAATATATACTTTATAATATCCAATCAAAATTGACACAAATAAATTGTATTTAATACATGCCATTTGGTCCAATAATGATGTGATCCTAGCAGCATGGATTGATTTCGTTTGTTTAGGCTTATTTATTATTTATTTTCATATATGGAACAACGTGAATGTCTGTTTTTATTTATTTTTTGAGTTAGTTTATTTTATTTATTTATGGGTTCAAAATGGGCTAGAAAATAGGATTATGGGCTTTTAGTTGGTAATGGGTAGTTTATGGCTATATTAGTCTTTTTAGCTCTCTTAGGGTTTGAGTATGTTGCTATTTAAACTCAAAAACAACACCTCTTAATGAAGGACCCTAATTTTTGTGCGTGAATAGTACTTTTATTTCTTGAGATTGAGAAATTTTATCATCGTTCAGTGATTGAACAAAGACTTATCAAAGGGTTGGCATCCTTTGTGGCGTCCTATTTGCTGGCAAAATTCATCTGAGGCTATCTCCAAGGGTTTTCAAGGACAGGTTCTTTGGGGGTCTACGGGATCTTGGATCGGGTTTCGTCTGTTTCGTATCCTGTTTCGTATCAATTGGTTATCAGAGCCAGATTTCAGGTCTGACTTTTATTTATTTTCGTTTCTTCTTTTTTCCTGTTAATTCGGTCTTTGAAGTCTTGTTTTTGCTGTCATATTCATTGAGTCATTGATAGCCTTCTACTGCTGTCAAAAAAAAAAACTATTTCTTACTTTTATATTTGTGTCTGTCAGTTAAAAAAAAATCTCTTTGTTCTGCCTTGTGTCGTGTTCGTGTGTCTTCACCAAAAAGAGTAGGGTTATTGTCTAGCAAAAAAAAACAAAAAAAAAAGGAGAAAGTTCACGCCTGTGAACAAAAAAAAAAAAACAAAAAAAAAAAGAAAGTTAAGTAAGTTCACGCCTGTGAGGCTGTGAACCCAAAAAAAAAAAAAAAATCCTTCATTGGCTAGTGCATATCAGTAGGCAGTAGGGTTTGTTTGTTTTTTTGACCTTTTTGCATGAAAACTTTGTTAATAGGCTGTTGCTGTTGTTAAAAAAAAAATCAGATCTGGTCAGTAAAGTTTGATCAATTATCTTGTGTGTTAAGTTGTGTTAGGGATTGCCTTAGTGTTCCTTAATCGAAAAGAAAATTTTTGGTTGAATTTGTCACTGAATTTTGAATCTGATTTTTTTGTGTTTTGTTTTGAAACTCATGTGGTTTTTTTAGTCTTATTTTTAGTCTTGTCTTTATCTTTGTCATTTTTTTAGTCTTTTCTCCTTCTTGAGTTTATTTTTGTCAAGATGCCAAGTGCGTTGGTTGATATTATGGGGCAACCAAGAGATAATATCTTTCGTACTAGAGTATTTGTGAAAGATGAGGTGTGCAGTGTGATTATTGATGGGGAACATTGGGCTAATTTAGTTAGTACCAGTCTCGTGGAGAAATTGAGGTCGTCATTGCGAAACCATCCTAAGCCTTATATGTTACGAGGTTTGCCTAATTGTGATGAGGTTAAGGTGGAGTATCAAGTCATGGTTGCCTTTACTACTATGAGGTTTCATGATGAAGTATTATGTGATGTGGTGCCTATGCTTGATTGTCATGTATTGTTGGGTGGGTCATGGAAGTATGATAGGCAAGTGTGGCATCATGTTGAGAGGAGTAGGTACATTTATGTCACAAGCGGAGGTCAGTGATTCTTTCTCTTTTAACACACCACAACAAGCATACAAAGATCAATTAATAATGAAGAGGAGAAGTGAGGTTGAAAAGAGGAAAAAAGAAAGAGATGTCGAGTGCTTAGCACATAAACTTGCTAGTGATATTGTGAATATACAAGAAGAAAATATGTGCATGTTAGTGAGTGAGCAAGCAGTGAAGAGTGAGTGTGATGCTGAAGTTATTTCTATTACTGAAGTGGATGACTTAGCTGTTGCTGGTGATGATAAATTTGAAGCTCAATGCATGGCTAAATGTATTGATGAAACTACATGTGTAGTTGAATGTGTTGAGAGTTTTGAACATGCAAATGTGAGTAGTGAGTCGGGAAACACATGGGTAAATACGTGTGAGAGTTTTGTGAGTGTTAAGCATGTAGAATTTGTTGTGAATGAGATTGAGAGTGTGAACTTAATTAGGAATCTCATTGGGAGGGAGAGTGCAATAAAATTAGATTTTGCGGAAGAGTATGGGCAAAAGGGAACAATACACAAGCATTATTGTACTAACATTGACACTTTTCTTCTATGTGATTTTTCCTTGTTCCAGAATAATCGTCCAATTGATTTTATCATTACTATCTATGATCCGGGCACGGATTCGAGGACGAATCCTTTTCAAGAGAGGGAGAATGATGTGATCCTAGCAGCATGGATTGATTTCGTTTGTTTAGGCTTATTTATTATTTATTTTCATATATGGAACCAACGTGAATGTCTGTTTTTATTTATTTTTTGAGTTAGTTTATTTTATTTATTTATGGGTTCAAAATGGGCTAGAAATTAGGAATTATGGGCTTTTAGTTGGTAATGGGTAGTTTATGGCTATATTAGTCTTTTTAGCTCTCTTAGGGTTTGAGTATGTTGCTATTTAAACTCAAAAACACCTCTTAATGAAGGACCCTAATTTTTGTGCGTGAATAGTACTTTTATTCTTGAGATTAGAAATTTTATCATCGTTCAGTGATTGAACAAAGACTTATCAAAGGGTTGGCATCCTTTGTGGCGTTCTATTTGCTGGAAAAATTCATCTGAGGCTATCTCCAAGGGTTTTCAAGGACAGGTTCTTTGGGGGTCTACGGGATCTTGGATCGGGTTTCGTCTGTTTCGTATCCTGTTTCGTATCAAATAATATGTCACCATTTGTCATACTAATTATGATAAATAGATAATATATTTTAATTTTCAATTATTTAATCATTTAACAATTAAATATATAAATATTAAAAACAACCATATATGTATTTTTATTTACATTAAATAATAAATACATATATTTATGACATGTGTCAAAATCTCATTTGACAAATAATTAATGTGTATCTAATCGTATTATGTATTAAATACAAATACACAATAATTATTAGAGGACAAAATCCCATAATACATGTGTTATCGTTTAACCGATTAAACAATATGAATTAACTCACTTAATTCGGTGAAGTATTATGAATAATCTGTATTATTCATATCGAGTTGCCCAAGTGCTCAACGAGTACACTTCATATTGTGAGACTCTCTAAGTTTAGGTTTATCCGTCACGAAATCCAATTTCGTGTCCATTATTCACCCACTCATGGATTATGACGACCACAGATAATCTCGCTAAACTATGCAAGCTGAGGTCATAGCATACGTATAATCTCTCTGTCACATGCTATCCGTATTATACCTGGGATATAGATCAGAACGTCAAATCTGTTCGGTATAAAATAGTCAACTTTCAATTTATGATCTCTAAATAACACTCGGAACTGATTTCCGAAGTTATACCACAGCCATGGATTTACTAGATCGTAAATACGTGCTGGATGCTTATGTCATATACACAGGACTGACGGATCCTATCTTGATACGCATAGGATATCATTAGCATCAGTCCACACCCAACGAACAGGCGGAGGTCTGATCATGACTAGATCGTTGACGTGACTGCCATCAAAGTGTGGAGGATAACTCATATATCAACAGTGGTGTGGGAACACAGGAATCTGGGCGACGCAATGCTGTTCCAGGCTCGGGGGCCTAGTTGGGAGTACGGAGTAGCCAACGGAGGACTAAACCGGAGAATAAGTGAGTCGCCACCCGGTGTGAACCGGGAAAATGAGATTTAAGGCCGCACTCACCCATTGCAAGGGAAGACCTCAAACCGTTGGGTTCGGAATGGTCCCTTACTTATGCAACTTGTAATGTAAAGATTTATGCAATAATCCAACCAAGTCTATGACATATATTTCCAAGTGCAACACAATCCTAGATTCACATGCTTAAAAGTATAGTTTACATCTAACATACATGAAACCAAATCTTATTGCCAAATTCATATGCTCAAAAGTAGGCCTTTGCAACAACAAGCACATAACGTCATAAGAATTCAATCATTCATGTAAATATAAACACAAACAGTCATGGTAACATTTGCGTGTAATGTAAAGGAAATCGAAATGACGACAAATAATATTGTAGGCGCATAACAGAAATAGACAACTAAAGAGGTAATACAAATGCATAGCGTACAAAGGGGTAACCATATGCTAAGATGGACATGTCGTAATATGATGCAAGAGGATCTATTTACCGTGTGCGTTCGTGCAGCGTTCGTAGATGCGTTCGAACGGTAAACAGAAGGTTCTCGTTCGAGTAGCGTTCGTAAACGCGTTCGAACGTAAATGAAACAGAATGCTCACGTTCGTATGGCGTTTGTGAACGCGTTCGTCGGAAGGGTGGATGCTCCGCAACTCTTCCGGTTCACTGGTTCACTGTTCTCTTTCGTTGTCTTACTGTTTTGAGTCGTCGTTCTCCATCTTTTGCTGCTACTTTTGACTCCAATTCGCTGCCGTTGCTACTGTTTTGCTGCTGTATTTTAGTTACTGTTTTTGGGATGTTTTGGCTACTGTTTTGGGTATTATTTTCGGTGGTGTTATGGTGTGGTTCGGGGGCTGTTTTATGTGTGTGTTTAAGGCTGCTGTATGCGTGTTTTAGGGCTGTTTGGGATGTGTTTTTCGGTGAGGTGAAGGGGCTGTTCGGGATGTATTTTGGTCAAGGCGATGGGGGTTCTTTGGTTTGTGATCTTTTGTTATTGATAGTGAGGGAGAGTTGTCTCTATAAGCTTGGGTGTTTCTTATGTGAATGAGCTAGGGGAAAAGGGTTGTAAATTCTTTTCTTCTTTTTTTCTGTAATGGGCGTGAACTAGGAGAGGTTGATGCCTTGGAAAAGTGTGGTTTATATAGAGAAGGGCTAGGGCTTCACCTTGTCTCACAGGAAGGGATTTGGTGCATTAAAGAGAGATATGATTTGGTGTTAGACAAGGAAAGTAAGGGATTTGATGGGGGACAAAATTTGGCTAAATTAGGAAGGTTGAATATTTGATTGGCTTGGATTAGGCATTTAATTTGTTGATTGATTTTAATTAGGCATGCAATTTCTTTAATTTGTGTAAGTATTTTATTATTTTGGTAGGTGATTATTTAGATTTTATTTGTTTTATTTAATTTGGTATGTGATTTTTAGATTTGTTTTGATTTCACCATGTGTTAAATATGTGTTTTAAGTGGGCTTGGGCGTGTGGGCCAAGGTTTGGGCGAATTGGGCTTAATGTGAGGCTAGCAGCAAAACCAGAATTACCGACACCGTTCGAACGCTTCCTCGAACGCGGCACGAACGCCCGCAATCTATTTGACGTTCGAACGTATACACGAACGCAGCACGAACGAAAACAGTGAACCTTGTTTATTCTGAATTCCCCTTCCGATGTCCGCTTTCCGTGACCTCCGTGACTTAAAAGGTAGTGTCTCCAAAATGAGACTCATCATAGGGACTTATGTGTAAAAATACAGTGCCTACAGTCGCCCCCACTTTGATGGGACTTGTGTAATGTGTAACAGTGACAATCCTATCAAAGTTATGCAATGCATTTTCACTTACCTGGCTCGCCAGCTGCCACTTGACTTACCATGTGTTGAGTTGAGTTGATTTGGATGGTGAGGTGCTGCGACCCCTGGTTTATTCCCGAACCGTGCTGTGATGTGGTCCATTCCCGAACCGTTGCTGTGAGGTGGTCCATTCCCGAACCTGTTACTGTAAGGTGGTCCATTCTCGAACCGTTACCGTGAGTTGGTCCATTCTCGAACCGTGACTGTGAGGTGGTTCATTCCCGAACCGTTCTTCCATTCTTGGAGTGCCATTCTCGGCATGTTTATTCTTGAACTGTGTTTCCATTCTTGGATTATATCTCCATTCTCGGAGTGTCATTTCCGACTTGTTCATTCTTGAACTCGCTCCATTCTTGGATTGCCATTATCGGCCTGTTCATTCTTGAACTGTGTCCATTCTTGGATTGCCATTCTCGGCTTGTTCATTCTTGAACTGTCCATTCCCGGACTATATCTCCATTCTCGGAGTTTCATTTCCGACTTGTTCATTCTTGAACTCTGCTCCATTCTTGGATTGCCATTCTCGACCTGTTCATTCTTGAACTGTCCATTCCCGGACTATATCTCCATTCTCGGAGTGCCATTCTCGGCAGAACTGATCTGTTGTGATGCGGGCCTCGCCCCCAGAATGCCATACTCGGCAATGCTGATCTGATGTAATATGGGCCTCGCCCCCAGAATGTCATACCCGGCAATGCTGATACTGATGCTAATACGGCCTCGCCCCAAACTGATGCTGATGTGGGCCTCGGCCCTTGGGATTCATCCCAACTGATACTGATGATATGTGCCTCGCCCATGTGATTCGTTCCTGAAGATTGCTGACATTGTACTGTTACTGCTTCTGGTTGGCTTGCATTCGGCGCTTTCTTTTTTTTCTCCTTGAAACCTGTTATTACAAAACAGAACAAACACGAAAGGATGCAAAATGCGTTACGTGTATGCATGAATGTTCCTATCCCGTCGGGTTAGGTCTTCCGTCAATTCTCTTGGTGACTGCTTAGCCTTAT
Organism: Zanthoxylum bungeanum; assembly: GCA_019454045.1. Classification (NCBI taxonomy): domain Eukaryota; kingdom Viridiplantae; phylum Streptophyta; class Magnoliopsida; order Sapindales; family Rutaceae; genus Zanthoxylum; species Zanthoxylum bungeanum. Next base: position 24,585 of record SKCR01039883.1, read on the forward strand.
CTTCCTCAGACAAGCTATTTCTTCAATCTCTCTACGTTGATCGGCTCGGTGAACTAATTCCCTTCCAAGTCTGATATCTTCACAGACTCTATTTCCCAATTTCTGAATGTCTATCTTATCTTTTATGTTTGCTTATTTCGAAGGTTCCCCGTGTTCATCACTGGATTCCATAGTACCAAGGTTGAATACTTTTCTCAAATATACTCATATTGCAGAAGAGTTTCAGCAAAATGAACGTCTTTATTATTGTTGAGGAAAAGAGTTCGAGAAAGTAACAAAATCAATGTCATTTAAAAAACTGGATCAAATAGACTATGAGGAACATCTCCATCATCCGCAGCACTGCCTTCTTCCTCGGCCTATGGTTCTTCACTGTCATCCATGTAAGAAGCTTGGTGGTTGATGGTTTCTTTTCATGGGTTGGGTATTTTATGGGAATCTATGAGATCTTGAATTTCATGCCTGAGGCGGGTGCAGTTGTCGGTGTCATGGCCATGTAGCTGGTGGAAGTGACAATAAAGGTTCACATTTATGTGTGGTGGTTGGGGGTGTGGAAGTGGCTTGCCTTCTAAGGGTTTCAAGATTCCTTGTCCCTGTAACTTTTCAAATACCTTCGACAAAGGTCTACCAAGGTTGGAGAATTGCCGGTTTCTGATGGCAGCGACTTTGGCAGTAGCGGGCTTTGTCTCAAAAGGCCCCCCAAAAGTTCTTTTATTCTGGCCATAAAACTTTCTGTTTTCAGCCTCCTCTTCCTCAATATCCATGACAGTTTCCCTCAACTGTCGAAAATCAGAAATCATCGAAGTCATCCTCCTCAGCTTACCATAAATAGAGGGCTTGGTGCCCTTGATAATCATCTTAATTTGGTCTTTCTCTGAAGGCCGAGTCTGCATTTTCAAAAGCTGGCTTCTCCAGCGATCCACATACTCTTTGAAACTTTCCTCTGGCTTCTGCTTAGTGTTCTCCAAATCACGGAGTGACAAGTCAATTTCTAAGTCTGTAACATACTGCTTCAGAAAAGCATCAGCTAGTTCCTTCCAATCTTCTTTAACCTTCTTCTCAAGGCTATGATACCAAACCACAAGTGCCCCCTCGAGTGACATCCCAAACATCTTTTGGACTTGGCGTTGTGATAGGCCCATTGAACTCATGACTGAGACATATTGCTGCAGATGGACTCTTGGGTCTCCATTCCCATTAAACTTGGCCATGTCGGGCATTTTAAACTGAGCTGGCAGCTGTTCTCCGAAGGTCATTGCCTCATAGTCTAACAACTCTTCATGTTTACCCCTCATTTTGCGGGTAACTGTTTCAACCTGATCCCGAAGCTTCTGAAATTCTGCCTGAGACCCAATCACTTCGCCTGTTGCATACTCTGCTATGTCATCATCAAAAGTGGGGATATCATCCCCCAACCCATTCGGAGGCTCCTCGCGCCTCACGTTCTCAGAATTTCCCCCAGCACGGGGCACACCCATATCTTTCATGGCAGTAGTCAAGGCTTGCAACTGTTCAGTAATCTTGGCAAAACCATTCTCCAACTGATCTATCCGGGATACCTCAATATCTGATTCACTCATGTCTGTTCTCAGTATTTTGGTGAGTCTTCCCTTTTTTCTAACCCAACGGGAATCTATGATGGCTTTCAGAACACAAGGGTTAACATGATATATGTATGCATGGGGTGCATAGGATGCATGATATGCATGTGATACAAGAAATATATCAACTCATTAAAATTTTCACACAAATCGGCTCATCATCATTTTAGAAGTTTTTGGGCTAACTGTCATAGGAGTGAACTCGTCCCATTTAAATGGCCCAACGAGTTCCCATCTCATGGCAAAGAGCCCAACTAAATCCAAATGATAATATTCTGAACACAATCATAAAATGGCCCATTGTTATTTAGAAGCCTTTGGCCCAATCGTCATAAGATATGTTCTTGTCCCAGTTTAAATGGCCCAACAAGCCCATATCTCATGACAAAAGACCCAGATGGATTCAAATAGCAATGTTCCCAAACATACGCATACGAGGAAGATATTATAAACATAAAATAATAACTTCTACAGTGTGGCCCACCATCATTTCAGAAGCTTTGGGCCTAATTGTCATAAGATACGAACCTGCCCCAGTTTAAATGGCCCAACAAGTTCGCATTTTTGACAAAGAGTCCAATTTATCCAAATGATAATGGTCCTAAAGCACAAGGAAATATTTGTTATAGGCTATACAACCCGGTCTACGCATGGGTTCGTGGGAGTATGGACAAAGGCTCTCATCGGCGAAAGATGACCCACAACTAGGTCTCCCCAATCAAGGGTTCGAGCAACCAAGTGAGCACACCCTTTTTTATACACTAAGGTACGTGCCAATGAGCTATGGTGTGTGACAGACTGTCAATGGATTTCCCGTTGTAGATTCCCCAGAGGGAAGGTGGAGCGAGGCTCACTTAAATACCCAAGCCTCTTAGGCTCTTATCGCTTGGTGTCAGGAATAAACAACGAGTCCTCCAAATTAGTCCATCACAATAGGCTACGAGTAGATGGCTATCTAGGTGCCTTCACAGCTTTCCTTCTAGAAAGGTAGTGAGTGAAGGAAGACACCAAACCATTACCTAGCCTCAAAATGCCTTTGATCACAACCCCCATTTCACACATTTGTAGACACGGTTAATTAAAGCATAAATCTATACATTACAATGCATTATTTCGGAGCCGATTCTCTATCCCCAGTGGAGTCGCCAGACTGTGGGAACACAGGAATCTGGGCGACGCAATGATGTTCTAGGCTCGGGGGCCTAGTTGGGAGTACGGAGTAGCCAACGGAGGACTAAACCGGAGAATAAGTGAGTCGCCACCCGTGTGAACCGGGAAAATGAGATTTAAGGCCGCACTCACCCCTTGCAAGGGAAGACCTCAAACCGTTGGGTTCGGAATGGTCCCTTACTTATGCAACTTGTAATGTAAAGATTTATGCAATAATCCAACCAAGTCTATGACATATATTTCCAAGTGCAACACACATCCTAGATTCACATGCTTAAAAGTATAGTTTACATCTAACATACATGAAACCAAATCTTATTGCCAAATTCACATGCTCAAAAGTAGGCCTTTGCAACAACAAGCACATAACGTCATAAGAATTCAATCATTCATGTAAATATAAACACAAACAGTCATGGTAACATTTGCGTGTAATGTAAAGGAAATCGAAATGACGACAAATAATATTGTAGGCGCATAACAGAAATAGACAACTAAAGAGGTAATACAAATGCATAGCGTACAAAGGGGTAACCATATGCTAAGATGGACATGTCGTAATATGATGCAAGAGGATCTATTTACCGTGTGCGTTCGTGCAGCGTTCGTAGATGCGTTCGAACGGTAAACAGAAGGTTCTCGTTCGAGTAGCGTTCGTAAACGCGTTCGAACGTAAATGAAACAGAATGCTCACGTTCGTATGGCGTTTGTGAACGCGTTCGAACGGAAATGAAACAGAATACTCACGTTCGTGTGGCATTTGTGAACGCGTTCGAACGGAAATGAAACAGAATAATCACGTTTGTATGGCGTTCGTGAACGCGTTCGAACATAAATAAGACTTGATGCATGACAAGGAAAAATACATGGGCGTTCGAGTTGCGTTCGTAAACACGTTCGAACGGGAACAGACCTGATGCATGAAATGGGACATAATACATAAATGACAAATAGTACAATGCGAGACGCGGCGAAGCATCGTGGTAAAGGATTTTAACCTCTTCAATTAGAGGACCTCTCATCGCACTTACTAAGCCCATGCGCTCGATCGCATCATGCATACAAACATAAAGACAATCATATCAAACTAAGTATGCCCGATTGAACGTATCTTGCATTCAACCGGACACACATCAACCGGCGCGGCAAAGCATCGTGGTAAAGGATTTTAACCTCTTCAATAGAGGACCTCTCATCGCACTTACTAAGCCCATGCGCTCGATCGCATCATGCATACAAACATAAAGACAATCATATCAAACTAAGTATGCCCGATTGAACGTATCTTGCATTCAACGGACACACATCAACGGCGGCGTTGGGTAAAGCATCGTGGTAAAGGGCTTTAACCCTTCCCCATAGGGGATATTTCATTTCACTTACTAAGCCCATGCGCTCGATTGAATCATGCAGGAATAAGCAACATACAGAATTTAAATGACGAGAAATAAATAAGCCAAAGCAACACAAAACAAGAGAAGGTGCCGTTTACTCAAGTGGTACGTGGAGTTGTATCCCAAGTATAGACCGCACTACCGTCCATTCGGATTCGGCTACGGAATTTACGTCTGGGTTTCCATCCTATATACCACAAGAGGCGACACTCTTTCATTCATCCAAGCCACAACATGCATCCACAAACGACTCTCATGCGAATAGAATTCAATAAACAATTAAAAAAACGAATATAAACTAATGAGAAAAGTGCCATCAGGTCTAACCTTTTAAATCACCTCTCGGATGTACGGTACACGATCGTCGGAAGGGTGGATGCTCCGCAACTCTTCTGGTTCACTGGTTCACTGTTCTCTTTCGTTGTCTTACTTTTTTGAGTCGTCGTTCTCCGTCTTTTGCTGCTGCTTTTGACTCCAATTCGCTGCCGTTGCTACTGTTTTGCTGCTGTATTTTAGTTACTGTTTTTGGGATGTTTTGGCTACTGTTATGGGTGTTATTTTCGGTGGTGTTATGGTGTGGTTCGGGGGCTGTTTTATGTGTGTGTTTAGGGCTGCTGTATGCGTGTTTTAGGGCTGTTTGGGATGTGTTTTTCGGTGAGGTGAAGGGGCTGTTCGGGATGTGTTTTGGTCAAGGCGATGGGGGTTCTTTGGTTTGTGATCTTTTGTTATTGAGAGTGAGGGAGAGTTGTCTCATAATGCTTGGTGTGTTTCTTATGTGAATGAGCTAGGGGAAAAGGGTTGTAAATTTTTTTCTTCTTTTTTTCTGTAATGGGCGTGAACTAGGAGAGGTTGATGCCTTGGAAAAGTGTGGTTTATATAGAGAATGGCTATGGCTTCACCTTGTCTCACAAGGAAGGGATTTGGTGCATTAAAGAGAGATATGATTTGGTGTTAGACAAGGAAAGCAAGGGATTTGATGGGGGACAAAATTTGGCTAGATTAGGAAGGTTGAATATTTGATTGGCTTGGATTAGGCATTTAATTTGTTGATTGATTTTAATTAGGCATGCAATTCTTTAATTTGTGTAAGTATTTTATTATTTTGGTAGGTGATTATTTAGATTTTATTTGTTTTATTTAATTTGGTATGTGATTTTTAGATTGTTTTGATTTCACCATGTGTAAATATGTGTTTTAAGTGGGCTTGGGCGTGTGGGCCAAGGTTTTGGAGAATTGGGCTTAATGTGAGGCTAGCAGCAAAACCAGAATTACCCACCGTTCGAACGCTTCCTCGAACGCGGCACGAACGCCCGCAATCTATTTGACGTTCGAACGTATACACAAACGCAGCACGAACGAAAACAGTGAACCTTGTTTATTCTGAATTCCCCTTCCGATGTCCGCTTTCCGTGACCTCCGTGACTTAAAAGGTAGTGTCTCCAAAATGAGACTCATCATAGGGACTTATGTGTAAAAATGCAGTGCCTACAAGTGGTATCTCAAGTCGAAGGACCACTATGCTTGCTCAACTCGAGAAGGTTCATATTGACGTTGGTGTACCATAATTAGGAAACCTTCAGTGAGTCGTTCAGTGTCTTATCAAATAAACATCTACATGTCTGTACGAGTCTCACGAGACTCATGGTTCACTGGGATAAACCATCGGACCAAGTCACGATATACGACATGTATTGGTCTCAGCGGATTTTACTAACCGATCCGTGTTAGCAAATCTTAACCATGAACTTTATTTAAGGATATACAACTAATAGTGCACTTCCCAATGCCAATTACAAACTACGTTGTAACTGCACACTATACTGTAAATCCTAGGGTACAATTGCTCATATTTATGAATCAGACACAAATACGATCCGGATTGACACTCCGAGTACCAACCATAACAATTTCTCCCACTTGCTCTAGTGCCAATCCATAGTATCATATACACATCTTAATGTGTATCATATACTCATGGCCCTCAAGAGCTCACCAGCACTCAAGAGATAGGCAACAACAAGTAAGTATGCTTTAACAAATCGAGTATGTCCAACAAACCCAACTATTTTCCTAAGCCAGCATCATTCATATTTTGCAGAATCCAAATTCCACATCAATATGACTCAGACACTATATCAATATTATGTTTTAACTACTGAGTTATCTATGTATTTAGAGATCAAATCCAAATACTTTGAGACAACCGCAAACACCACACTAATATGGAAACTTCTAATCTGTAGGGTCACTATGCAACTTCATAAGTTAATACTTTATAAGTTGTAACTGATTCCACTAGTTTAGTAGAATCAATGGTGACACTCCCACTGCATCTTTTCTGACTTTGTACGACACATACCGTTTAATGTCATAACTGGAATCAAAACTAATCTGACCTTACGGTTGCTGACTAAATTCTTCATGTATAAGAAACTCGTTCTTAATATCTCAAAGATCACTAAGAACATGTTTCAAGATCCATTATATGGTCTGTAGCATATCAAAATAACTCATAACAGTTACGATTAAATTGATATCTTTAATCGCATATAATATAGTATTCATTACGCCATCATCTTATGATGCATAAGATTGACTAGACATTCCAATCAATTTATCTTTCGATAAAGGAATCATCATTTACGAAAGATGAATATTATATACATAAAAGACACGTTAACTGTCAAATAGTTATACTAACTGTCATACAGATAGTCTCGCTGTGTCCTTTATTAGATCATATCTAATATGCTATTAATGAGAGTTTCTCATAAGTCTCTCAGTTTTATATCATATATAAAATTTTATATCAAATATATCAGAGACTACTCTCACTACTTCCACGGAGTAAAGAAGACTTAGGATATGTAATACTAGAAATAAATTTGTACGCTCCCACTGACCCTTTTGACAAATACGTATTCTCTATACTTCGATAAAACCAGACAACCTGACTGATATCAAAATCAGAGAACACAGATATCCGGAAAGCTCACATGAGTCTACAATAGGCTCCATAAGCTAGCATATCAAACTGTGATATTAGCAGAATAAAAACTATAGGGCCATTCTAGAATGAACTTCTTCAAACAAAGAAATCACGGCAAATATCTCATTCGAAGAAATCACTCAAGAACGTCACTTTGCATTCTTTAGCCAAAATACAGTTTAATATTAACATTAACCAACAAATCTTTAATTGTCTAATTAGTGCGACCAGAGAGATGTATTCTCAGAATCTACAATAGACTACTGAGGATAACCTTTCTCATTGTCATACTATAAAGGTCAAACCTTTATCGAGCTCACTTCGCTTTTGTTGCGCAAATAATTTGCACATTTTATGAACTATTCATAATGAAAGCTTAATCAAGTTCAAAACTTGATCGTAGTAAGCCATAAACAATCTCAGATCTATGGTTCAATGCTAAGTTCCGGAATCGATATCAAATATCGCTCCCACTACAAGTTATAGGATAATTTTCTTCGATAAGAAAACAACAGAATCATTAAGTATCTTATACTTTGTAAATGATTCTGACATCCTATTGTACTTATACGGAAGTTGTCTAAGCGTCTTTTCATCTTATTAATTATGTAGTTCCATTACAGTTTGTCACCCTCTCATTTGACTTCACTAAGTCAAGTCATTTCTGCAGTCGTCAACATCCAATGTCAACCATCAAGTAACAAAATAATTTTATTACTCAGGATCATAGAAAAGATATTCTATCAAATAGAATACAATATTCTATTAAATAGAATAAATGATATACCTTTCATTCGTACCTCAGAGGCACAAGTACTTTCAATTATATAACAATTATACAAAAGAAAGTCTCAAATCTTAAACTTTTCAAGATTCGAATTTTCTACTATACATATCATATATGTAACTGTAGAAACAAATGGAACCTAAATTAAAGAGACGAAATAGTGTTACTGGAGCATAACACGAAGATTATTGAAAACTAATTCGGTGACACTCAATATCAACGAATCAAATCATATAAGATTCAATAACTCCCACTGACCAATTCCATCAAAATGGAATCGTGGAAGTTTAATATCGAGTAAGAATCAAATTCATTAAATAACCTTAGAACTAATTGTCTTAAATTCATGCGTTTGATCAAATCAAACATCTTCGAACAATTCAAAGACGTGCAATGAATTTCCAAAGATACAGTTTTCAACACTACAGATAAAATATCTTTGAACTATTCAAAATATTCTATCCGAGTTTCATTAGAAACATATTGACAGTTCTTGAACAATTCAAGACATTCAACATGTTCTGTATTAGAAACACGTAACGAAGTCATGACAATTCATTAACTAAGTTACGGAGCATAGAAAACTATCTAAGGCAATTTCTAATTTATTAAACTACACACATCCAATGTATTAGTTTAATAAATCGGTGGTCCAATGACAGTCATTGGTTAAATGAGATTTAATCACAACCTGAATACAAGATTCACTAAATGGTTAAGGATATGCGGTGTGAACTCATATCAGACCATCCTTTACCATACAGAAAGAACATCTAATGCTTTTACGATAAAACCTCATAAAGCACAGTTCTCAGTTATTTACTCTACCGAATATTTTCTTAATGCTTGGCTTTTATTAATGACACAACTAGTCGCTTTAAAATATATAACAACTGTTTATACATAACAAGTAACTATCCAATAATCACAAGTCTGATATCAGATATCAAAACAATTATTAAACATTATTTTAATTAACTAGACGGGAGATCCGATATCCAATATCTACAGTTGTCTTATTGCGAGAATTGATATTCCCTATACACAACTATATGTATCTCATTTCTTAAGCTTTATAATTTGCGTTCAATTATTCACAACAATTGTAAATAATTGATTAGCAAACTGTGTCAGACACGTGACTTCTAAAAGTCACTAAAAGCCAAGAAAAGTTATTAAAAGATAAACAAATACTAAATGAGTTTTCTTAATGCCAGTTAAGAATCTCGAGACATAAACTAATTCGTGTCAATTCTTACTGCATAAGAAACTATTCTTTCTAGAATAATATCTTAAAACATATATCTATTTAGATTACCCAACTTGACTTAGTAACTAAGTCACAAACCATCTTGATTTTCAAGAAAATCGGAACAACAGTTCCCGATGATTTCAACTAATCTAACAATATCTAAGTCTACTGTCTTTCTAGAACCTATTATAGAACTACACAACCATAAGTAAAGTCAGAAAACCTATATATTCAAGTAATATACTATGCAGTGGATTAGAAGCATGATTCTATAAGCAGTATAGAATAAATGAAAGCGAAAGTAGTAAATTCCATAATTTTACACACCGCTTAAGTTATGGATTTTAAACTCAGCAGTGTCTCCCACTACTTTACGTAATACCGTAATCCCCAACGGACAATGGGAATTCAATAATTAAATCAAATTCCATAGTGAGAGTAGGATCTCATGAATATATTTTGACTCACAGCTTTGGCACGATCTCGCCTACGTATATTCATTAGGTAGACAACTCATTGTCAATCACTCACCAGTGACTCCTGGTTTTGGTCCTGACCGTTTCTCGCTGTGACAGCTTTGGCACGTTCACAGGGAGGCGTATCAATGATGAGTGGTAATTATATCACTATTTCCCACTCATTTAACCTAATGTTTTGTATAGTTTCTTGAGTCTTGTGAATATTTTGATGTGTTTTGTGTTATTTTGTAGATAAAAAAAGTTTCAGGACACTCTGGAGGTGATTTGGGCCAAAACAGTGAAAATTGGACGAAAAATGACATTTGGTAATTTGGGCGCGTCGCGACGCGCAAGCCTTTGGCGTCGCGACTCCTAACATGCGTCGAACAGTGCTAACGTGCACCGGGTCCACAAATCAGAATTTGAGAAAATTTGACTTTGCTAACGTGTGTCGTGTCACGTGTCACCATCACAGCCGATCTGCTAATATGCATCGTGCCACGTGTCATCATCATACGGTGCCGACAATCGCCATCGCCATGTGTCGCCACATGTCAATCCACGTGTCTGCCACGTCATCGTCCACATCATCAGTTGACCGAGTCAACATGCCACCTCACCGCCACGTCATCATCAACCAATCAGGAAGTGCCACGGGTCGCGATTCTATGATGCCGACAGTCAAATTGCCAAGTGTTGCCACGTCAGCATCAATTATTGGCTCTTTTATCCCTATCTGACACGTGGCGGATAAGAATCTGAGCCGACCAATCAGAAGCCGCCACGTGTCACAATAATTGAGCCCCAACCACCTTGCCACGTGTCACCTTATCACCTTATCCAGAATCTGCAACCGACGAACCAGAGCGTGCCACGTCGACAAAACGCGCGTCGCGACGCGAGCAAGGCGTCGCGACCCGCGACCCCTACTGACCCCTATAAATAGAGCGCGAAATTCCAGTTTCAGTTGTACCATTCTCTCTCATCTCTTTGATGTAAAGAGGGAGTTTCTCTCTCTAATTTCTTTTAGTTTTTAGTTTTTAGTTTTGTAAATAATTTTAATTACGTTCTGTAATAATAGTAATTTACTTTCTTACTTTTTACAGTTTTTACTAGGGGTGGCAAAACGAATCAACGAATCGAATTTGTATCGAATCATAAACGAATCGAATCAAAATATGATGGATTCGTATTCGATTCGTTTATTAAACGAATCCTAATATCAGGATTCGTATTCGATTCGTTTAATAAACGAATCGAATACGAATATTTGTTTATTCGTTTAGTCAATAATATTATTTAATAAAATAATTTACCATACTTAATTTATAATAATTCTTCATAAATATATACATATGAAATATATAATTAATATATTTACTAAAAATACCTCACCAAATATCGAAAATATTTCTTTTTCTATGATAATTAACTATAATTTCTCGAATCTTAATTGAAAATTAACATAAACTAGTAAATAAAAATAATAAAACGAATCCTTAACGAATAAACGAATCAATGAGCTTAAATTCGTATTCGATTCGTTTAATAAACGAATCAAATCGAATTGACCCATTTATTAAACGAATCCATTTTTTCAAACCTGTATTCGCTTTAAAGCGAATCGAATCGAATCGAACGAATAAACGAATCCTGACCCAAATTGCCACCCCTAGTTTTTACTATTTACCATGAGGAGGTAACTTCCCCAGCTAGGGTGAAAGGTAATTCTTTTACTATTGCTATTTAGATTAATCTCCCTTAAATATAATATATTCACTATTTAAAATTTGACTTAAAAAGGATACCGCCAAATTGGTCGGTTGGTAATTCATTTTAATCTGGTTTAAACCTGACTAATCAAGGATACCGCCAGATTGGTCGGTTGGTAATTAAATTTTCTTACCGCCTATATGGCAGGTTTATTTTGGTTCCGCCTTAATGGCTGGTTGGATTTAATTTGACTTAATCAGGATACCGCCTATATGGCTGGTTGGTAATGTTATCATAAGTTTATATATTATATTATGAGAGATATCTAAATTAGTAGTAGTAAAAGTAATTCCTTTTACCTTAGCATTTTATTTTATTGTAATTTACTTTTCAGTTTTTACTTTACCGCATTTTTACTTTATGTCTTTTATTTTCAAGTTTTTACTAGCCCTAGTTATGTGTTGTAACTAAATTAGTTATCTGGGGTTGTGATGACTTGTAATATCACCGGTTTATAAAGGGTTAGATTATAGTTTGGGTATTATAAAGATTTATTTATTGAGTCTTAATCTTAATGTTTTTTATTAACTGGCCACTAATAAAATTGATCTGGTAAATCTAAAATGAACTAGACATAGGGATTTTAGGTTTCAGGCTTAGACTCAATAGCCAACGATCTTCCTTGAGGATAGATAACCCTTTAATAGATTTCCTTACAGGATAGACATATACCTGTCGAGCGGGGATAGCCATAATTGGAACTTAAACTTAATGAATCCATATAATTTGGTTGACATAGACATATGGTTCAATTGGGTTAAACTAGGTATTTGTGTCTGACCATCGACAAAGGCTTACACATAATTTAGTGTTCCAGGTTAATAAATCAATATATTACCCAACTTTAAGATAACCACTTCATCTTTAAAATGATATTGGAAGAAATCACAACCCTAGATAGTTTTTAATATTGAATTTTCTTAAAATCTACTTTCGAATAATTTTATTTACTTGTTTTTAAATTTAGAATCGTCACCATTTCAAATCAATCAAACAACCTGTTAGATACTAGTAATCATTTGACCTCATAAAATTAATAGCTTAGGTATTAAGTCCTCGTGGGATCGATATTTTTATACTACTTGAACGATATGTGCGCTTGCGTTATACGTGTGTGTTTACGCCGGTCAATCAAGGCTTCACTTGCCAATGACAAACTCAAGCTACCGATGTAGTCCTCACAGCTTTGGCACGTTTATGATTTCCACTTTCACTTGAATTTGTCTAATATCAATATACAACCGGCATGGATAAATTCTATCAACTACACCCTCACTACTTTGGCACGATCTCGGATACAGCCAAAGAAAGTTACCCATAAATCGTATTGACAAGACGGACCAAGAAACATGTATCCAATACACGTTACTTTATAGCCATATTTAAAAGCGGAGATTTTGTTAAGGAAGCTATAATCTACATCAAATGCAGAATTTTAATCTAAATAATTTTCTAAACAATTCAATTCTATCTTAGAACATATAACTCAATCTAACAATTAAATTTTCGTTACATATTCGTTAGTGTAGAACCGAACAGTTAAGAAACATATATAGCATGTGCAAACATTAAAATTATATTATATATCAAATATCAAGCATGAATAATGTAATGGATGAAGCATCAGACCCGCTCTGATACCAATTTTGTTGGGGTTTTATGCGATGGGCGCAGCAAAAGTGCGGGTTCGGGAGAAATCGTATTTTAAAACTTTTTCAAAATACCGAATAAATTATTCAATATCTAATATGAATAATTTATTCATATCTCACCTAAACTTTTTATTCAATATCAAATATTGACATAAATAATATTGAAACGTCGCGAAACTTTTACGAAAATGGTTTTTCCGTAAAATGGCCTAAAATGCGTTTTTGACCGAACCGACCACCCGACACTTATGGAAACTACCCAGGTCAGATCCAATAGTGTAGGGGCAGTTCATGGGCTGCCCGAAAAGTGATAGACTCACTGTTTGGACAGACGTCACCCGATTAGCTCAAAATCCACCCAATAACGCCGTTTTTGGCCGTTTTCGCTTATTTTAAGTCGGAAACACTTTCCGACAATTGTGCCAAGTCCCAAAATACATCCAAAATATTCAAAAGACACAAATTTCATCACAAGATCAGAATAATTTCCAGGTCATACACAGAAAACGAAATTGCATAATTTCCATGCTTAAATCCAACAATTTCAAGACTAAATCAATTAATCTCAGCACCAAATGAGTCCCACCACAAATGAACAACTCTAGAAAAATTATATGCTATTGTACGGGCCAAATTTGGTCCAAGGTTAATTTCGACCTTTCGCCTCAGGCTCACTGCTAAATGCACCCCCGAAACCCCATAACCGAACCCAAAGACATTGTGCAGGCGCTGGTTCGGAGAAACATCATACCCAAAGACCGATACCTGAACCCCTTTAAATACCAACCCATGAAACGTCCTGACCCATAACTACCCTTCATGACTGCCCATAACTGACTCTTCACGACTCGACTGTTACAATCACCCAAAACGTATAAACAATTAAGGCATTCATGAGTCCCACCTGGAATCGCCTATAAAAGGAACCAAAGTCCAGAAGAGAATGAGAGGTAAGCTCTTCTACCCATAGCTCAAGCAATATTCTCTCTATAGACCTCATACCTACAACCCACACCGTAGCTCGCATGAATCAAGGTAATCTCTAAGCTTGCTCCTCCATCAACGGTATTAATAGATCACTTTCATCACTGACTTGAGCGTCGGAGTGCCCCCGACACCCACCACACCGGTGGGTAGTCTACTCCCGCTCACTCTACCTTTGTTTTGCAGGATCACTAGTGCCCTCAACCTATAAATTCTTGATTGTGGACCTCGGGCGAAAACCAGCATCCATAATTTGGCGCCCACCGTGGGGCCTTAGCGATTTATAGCAGACGAAGATCTCTCAGTCTACGATCCCTTCAACACAACTGCACATGGCTTCTAGCAGCGATCAGACATTAGATCCTATGGCCTCTCAATTGGCCATTCTACAGGAACGATTACGAGTCTTAGAGGAGGAAAATTCAGCCATGTGAATCTCCAATATAACCCTCCAGAAGCAACTGGAGCAAATCTCTTCAACCTCCCTACAACCTGATACTACAGACCTTCCCAGCAATCCCACAATCCCCACCAATCTCTTGGGGGCATTCAATAATGTGAGAAGTGACAATATGCCATCAGACAACCATCCACCAAATCAAGAAAGAAGTCAACATATTTCCTTAACCGACCAAGCACGGCAAGTTGCCTCCACCATACGCAAGGAAATGCAGGAGTTCAAAGATGCAATTCTCTCCAGCCTACCTGGTGTCAGACTACCGGTGAGAAAAAGTCGAGCCGGCACGATCTCAGATACCCCATTTTTGGACACCATCACTTCCACCGAACTACCAAGGAAGTTCAGTCCTCCAGATATGAAGCTGTATGACGGATCCACAGACCCGAACGATCATGTGATCCATTACAAATACAAGATGATGTCGACTGATCTGGCTCATCATCAATGGGTAGTTGGAATGTGTAGAGTATTCGGAGAAACATTGGCGGGCCCAACCCTCACTTGGTTCCTCAATCTATCTTACAGGACTATTGGGTCATATCAGGAACTAGCTGATAAATTTGTGGAGCATTTTGCAAGTTCTTGCAAGCTTGAGAAGACCACCAATGACCTTAATGCAATCCAACAACGGAGATGGGAGTCTTTGCGAAGCTACGTGGCTCGCTTCAATAAAGAAAGGATAACAATCTCAGATCTCTATCAGCCTACTGCAGTGGAAGCATTCAGAAATGGATTACTTTCAGAAAGTTGACTCTATAAAAAGCTCACTAAATTTCGATGCTACACTATGGATCATGCCATGGCCCAGGCACAAATTGAGATTAGATGGGAGAAGGATAAAAGAAACAAGGAAAGAGATAATTACATCAGCCATCACAATGAGAGAACCTCAAATCCGCCCAAGCGACCCTACAACTGATATGCTAGCAATGTACTTCAATAAAGTGATAATTGATGTAATTAGTCAATAAAAAAAAGGGCTAGATGACCACCCATTGTCGCCTTGGGGACATCATAGCTTCACAAACAAGTATTCATTGGTAACTTTAAAAGAAAATGACCTTCACAAAACTACAACTTAGGGAGAAACCCATTTTCTCCAATCGACCACATAAAAAATCATCAGACCCAATCAATATACTTCTTCCATTCGACATGAGAATACCTTCATATTCTTCCAGCATACCCACCGACTAAGAAGTATTCTCTAGTAATGTCATCCACTCCAAACTACATGGAAAGATTATCATATTCACCATACGATAAGGTGGAGGACCATCTGGCTACATAGAAGAATTGTTATCATTTCCATACGACATTGAAGGACTCACCACATTCAGACGACTGAAAGGATTTTCATCTCCTCCATATGACATGCATGGATTGCCTTCAACTTCATACTACTTGGTTAAATAGTCGTCTCTTTCTGGCAACATGAGAAGATAATTATATTCTTCACATTACATGAATGGATTGCCATCGACTTTAGACTCCATTCGACCATAGTCTCATGGACCCTCATCAGGAACAAGGCGTGTCCCTTCAGTGGAACCATTTTTCCTACCATTCAGCCCATATGATGAAGAGATATACTTGGAATGATGAAGATGTCTCAGTCGATAATACCCGAATGAAGACTTTGCGTGGATATCCCAGTCGACATTACCAGTCGACAATACAATATGTGGCTTGGCACTTGTTGAGTATCCCACTCGACACTACATGTATGGAGACTCAGCATGAGGAAGATATCCCACTCGACACTACATGTATGTGGTGATAATATCCCAGTCGACATTACCAGACTTGGCAAGGATATCTCACTCGACACTACATGTATGGAGACTCAGCATGAGGAAGATATCACACTCGACAATACATGTATGTGGTGATAATATCCCAGTCGACATTACCAGACTTGGCAAGGATATCCCACTCGACACTACATGTATGAAGACTCAACATGAGGAAGATGTCCCATTCGACACTACACGTGTAAAGCTTGGCAAGGATCTCATTCGACACTACACATGTGAAGCTTGGCACTTGATAAGGATTTCATTCGACACTACACGTGTAAAGCTTGGCAATGATCTCATTCGACACTACACGTGTGAAGCTTGGCACTTGGCAAGGATCTCATTCGACACTACACGTGTGAAGCTTGGCACTTGTTAAGGATCTCATTCGACACTACACGTGTGAAGCTTGGCACTTGTTAAGAATTTCATTCGACACTACACGTGTGAAGCTTGGCACTGGTTAAGGATCTCATTCGACACTACACGTGTGAAGCTTGACACTTGTTAAGGATCTCAGTCGACACTACCATGTGAAGCTTGGCGCTCGTTAAAGATCTCATTCGACACTACATATATGGTCTTGTAGAATGAGGAATGAAAACCCCCACTAACCTTTATCAGGTCTTGTAGAGTGAGGATTGTAGAATGAGAAATGAAGACCCTCATTGGCATCTGTCATGTCTTGTAGAATGAGGAATAAGAACCCTCATTGACCTTCATCAGGTTCATTCGACCGTAGTCTCATGGTCTTCAGACGACTTGGTCTCAGACTACAAGTCATGTAGAATGAGAAATTATACCCTCATTAACTTTTGTCAGGTCTTGTAGAATGAGGAATGAAGACCCTCATTGGCATCTGTCATGTCTTGTAGAATGAGGAATAAGAACCCTCATCGACCTTCATCGGGTTCATTCGACCGTAGTCTCATGGTCTTCAGACGACATGGTCTCAGACTACAAGTCCTGTAGAATGAGAAATTATACCCTCATTGACTTTTGTCAGGTCTTGTAGAATGATGAATTAAATCCTCATAGACCTTGTCAGGTCTTGTAGAATGAGGAATGAGAACCCTCATGGACCTTCATCAGGTTCATTCGACCGTAGTCTCATGGTCTTCAGACGACATGGTCTCAGACTACAAGTCCTGTAGAATGGGGAATTATACCCTCATTGACTTTTATCAGATATTGTAGAATGAGGAATTATACCCTCATTGACCTTTGTCAGGTCTTGTAGAATGAGGAATGAGAACCCTCATTGACCTTCTTCAGGTCTAGTAGAGTGAGAAGTGATGACCTTCTTGGACTTTTATCAAGTCCATTCGACAGGTCCATACGACCGTAGTCACATGGACCCTCATCAGGAGAATGTGTGATGACCTTCATCAGGTCTAGTAGTATGATAAAGAAAGACTCTTGGACCTTCGTCAGGTCTGTAGAGTGAAGACTTTCATAGACCTTCATCTGGTCCAAAAGACATTGAAGACTCATGGTTCTTCGACCCGTAGTATGGGAATTATCCCGACCTTCATCTGGTTCAGTCGACTGGGGACATCCCCCATGGACTCATGTCGAGTCAAGTTGTAGACATAGACTTCCTACAGTCCATACGAAAATGTCGTGTGAAACAACTCATAAACCTTCATCTGGTTCAGTCGACCGGGGACATCCCCCATGAACTTATGTCGAGTCAAATGAACACATGGACTTCCTACAGTCCATACGATAATGTCGTGTGAAATAATACCTGAACCTTCATCTGGTTCAGTCGACTGGGGACATCCCCCATGGACTCATGTCGAGTCAAGTTGTAGACATAGACTTCCTACAGTCCATACGACAATGTCGTGTGAAACAACTCATGAACCTTCATCTGGTTCAGTCGACCGGGGACATCCCCCATGGACTCATGTCGAGTCAAATGAAGACATAAACTTCCTACAGTCCATACGACAATGTCGTGTGAAACAACTCCTGAACCTTCATCTGGTTCAGTCGACCGGGGACATCCCCCATGGACTCATGTCGAGTCAAATGAAGATATAGACTTCGTACAGTCCATATGACAATGTCGTGTGAAACAACTCTTGAACCTTCATCTGGTTCAGTCGACCGCGGACATCCCCCATGGACTTATGTCGAGTCAAATTTAGACATGGACTTCCCTCAGTCCATACGACATGTCGAGTGAAAGTAACTCCTGAACCCTCTTCTGGTTCAGTCGACCGGGGACATCCCTCATGAACTCATGTCGAGTCAAGTTGTAGGCATATATTACACATGTCGTATGACATATATCCTGACCTTCATCTGGTTCAGTCGACTGGGTACTTCCTCAATGGCTCTTGTACAGTCAAGTTCATGATTCTGACCTTCATCTAGCTCATTCGAATGGACACATCCACGATGGATCATGTAGAGTCAAGTTCATAACTTGACATTCGTTTGGTTCAATCAATAGGCAGTATCGACGCTCAGGTACACCTTCATCCTATAGTCTCGACAGGCGCGTCAAATACTCTCTAAGCTAAGAACTCATTGACTTAGAGAGTATGGGACAAACTGTACGGGCCAAATTTGGTCCAAGGTTAATTTTGACCTTTCGCCTCAGGCCCACTGCTAAATGCACCCCCGAAACCCCATAACCGAACCCAAAGACATTGTGCAGGCCCCGGTTCGGAGAAACATCATACCCAAAGACCGATACCTGAACCCCTTTAAATACCAACCCATGAAACGTCCTGACCCATAACTACCCTTCATGACTGCCATAACTGCCTCTTCACGACTCGACTGTTACAATCACCCAAAACGTATAAACAATTAAGGCATTCATGAGTCCCACCTAGAATCGCCTATAAAAGGAACCAAAGTCCAGAAGAGAATGAGAGGTAAGCTCTTCTACCCATAGCTCAAGCAATATTCTCTCTATAGACCTCCTACCTACAACCCACATCGTAGCTCGCATGAATCAAGGTAATCTCTAAGATTGCTCCTCCATCAACGGTATTAATAGATCACTTTCATCACTGACTTGAGCGTCGGAGTGCCCCCGACACCCACCACACCGGTGGGTAGTCTACTCCCGCTCACTCTACCTTTGTTTTGCAGGATCGCTAGTGCCCTCAACCTATAAATTCTTGATTGTGGACCTCGGGCGAAAACCAGCATCCACAACTATCTAAGAGTGGATCAACAACTCTAGAATGGCAACAATTCAACATTTGAATAAATTGACATAATATTACAATAATAATCACCAATTTCACTTCACACATGCTTTCAAACTTCCAATCCACCATCAAACATCAAAAGCCCCAATTTTCAGATTTTTAAGAACCCTAGAACCATTCTAAGTCATCAAGAAAAACAAGAAATCAAATTTCTAAGCCATGGGTTATGAAGACTTACCTTAAATCTACTAAATCCAGCATTTTTCTTTGATTTTTCCTTTCAAATCTTCATGAATTATTCAAACCATTTGAAACCCATTTTTGAGAGGCATTTTCGTGAGTGATGGTGATCAAGAATATGAAAAAAATAATTCTCTCTCTTATTAAATAAATGGTAAAAAATTTGGACAAATGATGGGCAATTTTGTCCTTTTAATTTATCAAATAAAATTCAATATATACTTTGTAATATCCAATCAAAATTGGACACAAATAAAGTGTATTTAATACATGCCATTTGGTCCAATAATATGTCACCATTTGTCATATTAATTATGATAAATAGATAATATATTTTAATTTTAATTATTTAATCATTTAACAATTAAATAAATAAATAATTAAAAACAACCATATATGTATTTTTATTTACATTAAATAATAAATACATATATTTATGACATGTGTCAAAATCTCATTTGACGAATAATTAATGTGTATCTAATCGTATTATGTATCAAATACAAATACACAATAATTATTAGCGGACAAAATCCCCTAATGCATGTGTTATTATTTAAACGATTAAACGATCCGAATTAACTCACTTAATTCGGTGAAGTATTATGAATAATCTGTATTATTCATATCGAGTTGCCCAAGTGCTCAACGAGTACACTTCATATTGTGGGACTCTTTAAGTTTAGGTTTATTTGTCACGAAATCTAATTCCGTGTCCATAATCCACCCACTCACGATCACAGATAATCTCACTAGACTATGCAAGCTGAGGTCATAACATACGTATAATCCCTCATCTGTCACATGCTATAAGTATTATACATGAGATATAGATCAGAACGTCAAATATGTTCGGTATAATACAATCGACTTTCAATTTACGATCTCTAAATAACACTCAGAACTGATTTCCGAAGTTATACCACGGCCATGGATTTACTAGATCGTAAATATGTGCTAGATGCCTATGCCATTTACACAGAACTGACATATCCTATCTTGATACGCACATGATATCATGAGCATCAGTCCACACCCAACGAATAGGCGGAGGTCTGATCATGACTAGATCGTTGATGTGACTGCCATCAAAGTGTGGAGGATAACTCATATATCCACAGTTAGGGGTGTGCATCGGTCGATTCGGTCGGTTAATCCTTAATTTTTTAATCAACAAATATAAATTCATCAACTTAACATTCAACAAAGCAATTTAACACAAATATAAATTCAAATTCATCTAAAAGACAGCAAATCAGAAGACAATTTAACACAAATATAATTCATCACCGACTAGTGATTTTGTACAAATGTTATCAATGCCGGTCACATTGTCCTTTGCTTCTACTATGTCTACGGAGTGAGGCTGACCATGAGAACTTTCTGCTACACCATAACGTCTGACTTCTGTACTACCATCTGCAATCTTTGCAGTTTTGCAAGTATGGAACTCTGAAGATCTAATCACCTTGGATAAAGCACCATTATTCATACATGACTTTTGAACCTCTGTAGAAACCTGATCAATGCAAGGCATCATCTCCTCATCTTATTTCATGGGTTGTTCATTAACATGATAGACAAAGCCTAACCAAGGAGAATGAAGTTGATTCAGTTGAAGAAGAATAATTTTTTTTGTGAGTAAGAGAATTTTGTTTGTGAGTCGGTGGTTGGAAGTTTGGGTGAGTGGGTGGAATGTTGTTGTTTACTTATTTAGGGTTTTTAATATATATATATATATATATATATCAAGTGAAATTGGGGTTTAATTTCGGTTAATCGATCGGTTCGGTTATACGCATCTCATAACCGTAACCGAACCGAATAATTGAAAAAGTTAAAAATTTTAACCTCAAAAACCGATTTAATCATAATAACCGAACCGTTATAAAAAATGAGTCGTAACGGTTCGGTTAATCGGTTAAAATCGATTAATGCATACCTCTATCCACAGTGGTATCTCAAGTCGAATGACCACTATGCTCGCTCAACTCGAGAATGTTCCTATTGACGTTGGTGTACCATCTATTAGGAAATCTTCAGTGAGTCGTTCAATGTCTTATCAAATAAACACCTACATGTCTATACGAGTCTCCCGAGACTCATGGTTCACTGGGATAAATCATCGGACCAAGTCACGATATACGACATGTATTGGTCTCAGCGGATTTTACTAACCGACCCGTGTTAGCAAATCTTGACCATAAACTTTATTTAAGGATATACAACTAATAGTGCGCTTCCCAATGCCAATTACAAACTACGTTGTAACTGCGCACTATACTGTAAATCCTAGGGTCTTTGTCTAATATACATGTATCACTGAATCAGATTCAGTTTCGATCTAATCATAATCAGATATCTAATCGTGATTAGATCGAATAAGTGTATAAAAGACAATGGTGCTACCATTAAAATTAGTAATATTATGAAAAATACAATTACTCATATTTATGAATCGGACATAAATATGATCCGGATTGGCACTCCGAGCACCAACCCTAACAATTTCCCCATTGTAGCTCAGGTCGGTCTTGACCCTGGGTAGTGATAAAATACCCTTATTTTTCTCGTGGACTTAAGTAGGAGGCACTCTCCGTCGAACCACGTAAATTCTGTGATTTATTTGTTTACTTGTTAAGTTTGCTTTGGTTCTCAAACAACCAAACGAATTCACTGCTAATGGAGGTTGTTCGATGAGTTAATTTCTCATATTACTTTTGAAACAAAAATCAGCTATCAACACTACTTGAAATTATAGAAAAAAAATCACTTTTATAAATCTAGAAAAATATTTTAATTAATCAAAAAAAAATAATAAAATGTAATATCGCAAGAAACATTGTATAATATTGATATAATACAATACAATATAACACCAAATACTGGACATCATTAATATAATACAATATTAATATAAAACACCCTACAATACATCATAACACAATACAAAATGTCAAATGCACCCATAGGATATTTCTATATTTACAGTACAAGTTAAATGACTTTAAAGGGACAAATGACATGTATGATATGAGAATGTCAATATCAATATTTAGTCTATTCAATTAATTGGTATGAAAATTGTATATATACAAGGCCCTAACATACTAGATCTCGCGGACTTTGTTCACATATGAATTTTTATTTTTATTAGTATAAGATGTTAATATACGTACTTGACCCATCCAACCAACATGTATATAAAATTATACATGTTGATGGTGTTTTTTGTGACAAGTACTTTGAACAGTTCGACCAGGGCAGAGATGAAATTTTTCCTTTTGGAGGGTCAAGTGTTCAGAGGGTTTGGGTTATTCCTCGGCCAGAAAGAGAGTCCGAACACAGTTTTCCGGATCTGGCCAACCAGAGCACACAGTGTGGTACAGATTCAGAGACTGACCACATCAGAGTAAAGACCGATCACGGAAGATGGGTCAGACAGTTCAGGACAGTTCAGACCGACCACAGCAGGAGCCCGGTAGCTCAGTTCAGTTCTGTTTCACCTTCAGTACCACAGAAAATGAGCTCAGACGTTTTGGGTCAGGCCGAGATCAGTTTGGGTAGACAGGTTAACCATCTGGCCGATCATTTGGAGACCGATGTGTGATAAGGGCATCTCTGATATGTGTTACTGTACGAAAGATCTTTACAGGCTGACACCATTATTGTTGCGTGCGACAGTGGAGAAAACATAGTGATGTGACAGGCCGTCAGACAGCAGGTTTGCTTTCGGCGAAGACAGTCTTGGGGCAGAGAGCCCGTCAATCAGTTGGAGACCATGCGGGAAACGTCACAAAGTTGGCGGAACAATGTTGTAATTCCTGAGTATATAAAGGAAAGTTAGATTCATTTGTAGGAGATAACAAAACTTGCAACTAAAAAAGAAAATGAGCACTACTTGTAAAACTTGGTAAGCAAACAGCTCGGTTTCGTTAGACCTCCACCGAAACAGGTCGGCCGAGTTCGTTTTGATAATAAACAACCCCCTATCATTTTGTGCCCGTGGACGTAGGTTGGATTTGCTCTGCCGAACCACGTAACTCTCTTGCCAACTTGTGTGTTTTTCTCGCCTTTTACTATATTTGTCTTTGATCTCCCCATAACCAAACAAATTTAAGGTTGAAGGAGGATTGTCTCGGGTGAGTTATCTCGAAACTGCCCCTGGGACGAAAATCACCTGCAACTATACCCGTATTTGATTCTAACAGACTATACCTTAAGGGCATTTTTACCAACCCTACTCATGAGTCATGTGATGTGAATGCATGCAATATGTTCATATTTGGGTTGGTGCGCAGTTAGGAGCTGGATTAAGGATTTGAAAATAACAGTTCACATTTATAACCATAGATTGATGACTCTTTTAAAGTACTTTGATATTGGATATTTACAAATGCAAACAAACTTAGTACACACTTGTCAAGTCCAATTTCCAAAATTCTCGACAGAATCCATCAGCTGTAAAATGCCAACCCCACTGCATCCAAAGGGAACATATAACATAAGTAGTAACAAAGCTGTTAATTATAAAGGTGGAACTGTTAAACCTGCAACTTTGCCTTAACCAGCAAGAGGCTTGGAACAAAACCATAAATAATATCATTGTTGTTATTTCAGTTTCTAGAAAGAAGTAAGTATATGTACTGATGAAAGGGAATTTCAATGTAAAATGATCAGGTGAAGGGAAAGAGACAGCACTGTGTATTAAAAGAAAGAGAAGCATTGGAGCTTCTTAAGTCATAAGAAAACGTCCACTTAACAGAAAATCAAAGGGAAATTGGGGCTTGGTGGTAGAGGATTTATGGCTCGATTGTTAGGTTTTGGGTTCGAGTACAATGAATGTATTTTTTTTAAGAATTTGGGGCAATCGGTGGTTTTATCTGTTCCGCTTAAGCCTGGGTTGGGAAGTTTGGTGACGATATTTCCAATGTTTCCAAAAAAATATAAATTAGTTGAGCTATGCAAATTTTAGAGACTCTTTTCCCCATAGTTCATTTCTCATTTTAGATCATCTTACCCTCATTCTTTCTTCAAATGTTCATTCATCTTCCTCTTCCCTCCTTTTTCTTATCTTTCACAGTCACAAGAAATAAGTAATTAAAAACAAAATAGAAATAAAGAAGATAAAGATTTGCAGAAAGTTACCAATTAGAGTGAAGAAGACGAAGAACAAAGATGGAATTGAAGAAAGAAACTCACATGGGCAATGTATATGTAGAATGATGAAGATTAAATATGTAAGATTTTATTAAAAAAAAACGTAAGTAGTAATAGAACATATAAAATGTTCGATAAAATGTCAATATTAGGTGCGCGTACATTATGGCTGTGCGATGGGGTGCCGTCGCACACCCATCTCACAGTGCTATGATGGCCAATCGACGATGACACCCATC
The DNA here is from genome assembly GCA_019454045.1 of Zanthoxylum bungeanum. NCBI lineage: Eukaryota > Viridiplantae > Streptophyta > Magnoliopsida > Sapindales > Rutaceae > Zanthoxylum > Zanthoxylum bungeanum. The sequence continues at coordinate 49,719 of SKCR01039883.1, forward strand.
GCACCACCATTTTGGTGTGCTTTGGGTTAGCCCTGGACACTATCGGATTCGGATCGGATCGAACCGAATCCGGATCCGATCCGATCCGATTAAAATGAACAAATTAAATCCGTTAAGGTTCGAAACTGTTATCAAACTCGAACTGATCCGATCCGATAACTATCAGATCAGATCGGATTTGTTCGAATCGATTCGATTAGCTATCAGATCAGATAAATTTGATTTGATAAGGGATTCAAATTTGATAAGAGATCCGAATTTAAAATATCAGAATCAAATATTACAATAAGTATCTTAACATGCCTTTGAAACTCCAGCAGTAGCAAACAACTCATAATCACAATCAAATTCTACACACTCATAGAATGGGCTGCGCAATGAGTCTTGGGAAGGGGTGGCAGGAAGTTGTTCTTGAAAGTTGTAAGCACTCCTATGAGCTATGATCAATACATAACTGTACCATGAAAATATAAACGTATTGTTAATTCTTTTTCACGTTTTGTCATAATAATGGGAAAATATATGAATAGATCTAAAAACACAATAGATGAATAGATAAATCTCTCTTAGGAGGTGGTATATCATGTGCCGGGTGTATATACATTCTCTCTCACAGCAGGCGGGCCCCACAGCTGTGTGAGGCCCGCCTGTTGTGAGAGAGAAGGCATATACACCCGGCATAATATAATTTTCGCTTAAATAGATACGAATGATTGGAGAGAAACGACAAGTTAACTTAGCCAACAGTGGTTATTGAAATATAGTCCTCAGCTCAGGTAATTGTACTGGTGAAAATATGTATATAAAGAATCAAAAATCAATTAAATGGTATGCTCTGATTTGTATTTTACATTAACTGATTTTGCACTGATTGCAAAATCTGATCAAGCTTTGTAATCCGTCTACCTTCAGCACTGATTTCGCTGTGATACACAGAAGCAAAATGACAGAACAAATTAGATATAAGACCATTAAGCATATGAAATAAAAGTGATTATAAGAAAGACAAAAGTATATATATATATATATATATATATATATAATATATATATATATATATATATATATATATATATGTGTGAAGGTGAGAGGCTGAGAGCTAATTTACTCAATTCAATATTGGTTTTCTAATTTCATAAAATTGCCACCCTCCAAGTACCCGGTATCAATTAATGAATCTCAACTCAAATTGTCATAACTATTGATAACCCTGACTGAGTACATCACATAGCTGAGACATGACCAACTATTGCTATGTTGGTTACTGTTAACCATGACTACAAATATTCTTACAACAATATTGACAAACTCTCATGCAGATTATTATGCTATATTCACCTTGAAAATTAACATGGAACTTGAGAGAGGGAGACTTACAAAATTTGACTCAAACTCCACTGTCAGCAAACATGACCCAGTGATTGTGATTCAGATTGTAATTTATGATATTCTTCAAAGAAAAAAAAATTATTATAAGTTTGCATTTTATGGTATTCACAATAAAATTGAACAAAACAAAATAATAAATTTTTTTTTTTTTTTTTTTTACCATCCTCAAGCTTTTCGTAGTACTCGGCCTCCAATAGCATGACTTCCACTTCATTTGTTTTGTCAATTGTAAGCTTATTCCGTATCCAATTTTGAGTGCAAATTAGAGTCTCTACCATAACAGGAGTTAATGAGCTTCGAAAATTATCAAGAACACGATCGCCCGTACTAAATACCGATTCAGATGTTATGTCGATACTGGCATTGCAAAAATATCACGAGCAATCCTAACCAAAATTGGATACTTACTAGTATTTATTTTCCACCACATCAGAACGCTAAATTTAGGGTCACGACTAGTACTTTCCTCCTGATGAATTAAATGACTAGTCTGAAAAACCTGAAACGGATCATCAGGTTGCACGCTTGTATTGCGCTTACGCGTTCTATTTTATGCTCGTGATCTAACAAACGGCTGAGATTGTGTCGTAATAAAAAAATATTAAATTCATGTGTATATTACTTAAATGATACGTGTGATAGTAAAATCGCGATAAATTATTTTTAGCAACGTGTTTAAAGAACAGTTAATTAATGCGCATACAAAGTTCCAATGCAAAATTTGTGTATTGAAACTAATGCGATATTTTCTTAAACTGTTGTGATTGTTTATCTTATCATTTCGTCATCACACAAAAATTTATGAAAAGCATATGTCATTTTAGTTGAGATATAAAATTTTATAAATTTAATATCACACTTTAGATAATTATTCATTTCAAGACTTTGATAAGCCTTAATCCGGAAATTAATATTCAAGTCCGGGTCTGGTCCATTTTGGGCTCGGGTTTGGGCCGAGTTTTATCCGATCTGGTTTTTTTTATCCAATCCGGATATATATATATATAATCCGAGCCCAATAATTTTAAAGCCGGCCCGGATTTTTTTGATCCCGAGCTGGGCCAAAATCCGGACACACCAGACCGAGTCAGGACTTTTTTGTCATGTATAACTAAAACCCTTCTATTTTTTTTAATAATTTTAATATATATTTAATTAATATTACTCTAATACTCCATACCACATAACGAGACACGAACTAGCCAAACCTGCAATCTAAAGAATACCTAGTAAAGATAAGAGACATGGAGCTAAAAATAATTTTTTTTATTATATATAATCCCATATAATCTCCAATGTTATTTGTTATACTAGAGTCTCATTTTAGATTTTTTTTTAAAATTTTATATAATTAAAAGTTATTCTCAAATCCCGTAATTTTTTTTTTTATACCTAAATAATTTTAAGTTTAATGAGAAATTTATAACTGTCTTATTTTGGATTTTTTTTAAAAAATTTTGATTTTATATAATTACAAATTATCCCCAAATTTTGACTATTTTGTTTATTTCATGATCTTAATGAATGTCATCACAAGCTTTTTTTACTTCCTAATACATCATTTTCTGTTTGACAGTTGCACTTCAGAAGACATTGGAGCTCACTCGCCTTAAAATCGCAATCACAAACGACAAAACAAATGTACTTGTGTTGTGTGATAGCAATTAGCATATGAAACAGCTATCGGTCTTTGAGGGACCAAAACATTTATCTAGATGAGCCATATGTGTTGGTTTGTGTGGCTCATCGGTTTCCACGACCCACAAAATATCCAAACGAAATCAAAACCCCGGTTCCTTTGGAGCCAACTTCTAATATCTTCAATATATCTTCATTTTCATTTTCTATTTTTCCATATAAGCTCAGTGAAAGCGTTTTACTCTGTTCTTTTAATGGCGTCCATGACTTCGAGATTTGTTGTTAACGATTGTACCAATCTACACGCTATTTATAGACCAACAGGCTCTTCAATTTTGGTCAGGAGGGCGCAAGCTCATCTGGGTATGTTTGATTTCTGCTTGTTTCCGTTTTTGGCTTTCTGGGTAGAATTTATTTGTATATTTACTACTACATGGGTTCTTGTATTTGTTTTTGCCTTATTACTAGCTGTATTTTGATTGTTTATTTCCAAGTGTAACTTATATATTCTGTTAATCTTAATGCTCAGATGTAAGAGGTGGATTATCAGCGCTTGAGAATGAAAAAAGTTTGGCAATAAAAAACAAGCCTGGAAATGATATTGTTGCTTTTGCAGCCCGTTCATTCATTCAAAATTCAAGGTATCTTTTGAGACCAAGTGCTTTGATTGTAGTGTCTTTGGTTTGAATTGAGTTTTTGTTTGCGAATTCATTTCTTGTTGAAGTCACATGCCTGATCAATGTGATTATGCCAAGGGGCAATGGTGAGCTCTATTTGATGACTGTAGAGGAATTATGGTTCATTTCAGCAAACTCTGAGCTAAATTGCTTGTTGTATTTGTTAGTAGTAGAGGAGAGTAAAAGAGTAGACTTTTTCCGAGATCTCTACCTTGAAACAAGGGAAGTTTTCTTTTTTATCTTGACATTATGTGGTTTCTGTCGTGATAACAAGTTTGTTTGGCAGTTAGTAAAGTAGGTTAATCACAGCAATCTATCCATGTTGTCCCCCTCTGGTGAAATGCATGACAGTGGTGCTACTACCTCGCTTTAAATCAAACATTAGTGCTTAGGTTCCTTTTCTCAGGCATTGCTATTTTTATTTATATTTTTTAAACCCATGGTCTTTTTGCTGTATATACTCCAGAACATTTGATAATAATGGTGTAACTTCTATATTTAGGAGCTCCCAAGTTTTGTGCAAGGCTGCTGCGAATGTATCTGGAGATGTTCCCAGCAACTCTCCTAGTGGAATGAGCCAGTATGAGAAAATAATTGAAATCTTGACAACACTTTTTCCTGTGTGGGTATGTCTTTGCTAGTACTTGATGGGTTTCCAGCTCTTAATCTAAATGATACACTCCAGTTGCATAATCGCAGTGACTTTTTTACGGACAGGTCATACTGGGCACCATTATTGGCATCTACAAGCCAGCTGCGGTAAAATCATAGTCTCTTTGTTGTTCCTTTGGTTACTTATGAATAAGCCTCTGTTGAAAAAGTTGGTTATTGAGTTGTTCCTACAGGTAACATGGTTGGAGACAGATCTTTTCACTGTTGGACTGGGTTTTCTTATGCTTTCAATGGGATTGACACTAACATTTGAAGATTTCAAACGATGTTTGCGGAATCCATGGACTGTAAGAGACTAAAAGAGGCAATTGCCTGTTACTAAAATCCAGTGCAAGAAAATGTCATTTTATTTTTTTCGTGATTAATATTGCTTGGAGTTATTTTCGCAGGTCGGTGTTGGATTTCTTGCTCAGTATTTAATCAAACCTATGTTAGGTTTTGTAATAGCAATGGTACATTATCTTCAATTTCTTAAGCATGAAAATCTCATTTCATGCTTGTTGATTTCTTCTTATGCCTGAGTTATATAGTAATCCTTGTTGAATTCATAGTCGCTAACACATTTCTCTTTATTTTCAGACCCTAAAACTTTCTGCACCCCTTGCTACTGGTGTTATTTTGGTCTCATGCTGTCCTGGTGGTCAAGCTTCAAATGTTGCTACATTTATATCTAAAGGAAATGTAGCCCTTTCTGTTCTTATGACAACGTATGCTTCAGTTACTTTCATGCTTTTAATCCTGTTTTGGGTTGAGGGTATTGGCTGATCTTTCCTGCTCTTCAATATTGACTATTGAGTGCTTGTACTTTTGTTGATTATTGTCTTGATATCAGGTGCCGCACTTTGAGAAATCAAACATGCGGCATATGTGTGCAGAACGGTAGTCATGTAATCAGATCACTTTTGTGTCCGAAATAATGATTTTATCAACTATAATGAGAGAAATTCTTTTCACTGTACTTTTGAACATGAAACTGAAATTCTAGGCTGAGAAGGGATTTCTGTCTATTCTCATTATAATGAAAATGCAAAGAATACTGAATATGCTCTATGAGCAATTCGGGATCTGGTTATGACAATTTCTGTAATTTGGTCCGACTTGAGTTCAGAACTATGATAAACTGACTTTCATGTATTTGTTTATCTGGTAAAAATGATTGCGGCTTCTCTGAGAGTTTCTTAATAGGTGATTTACATAATGTTTTCTTAATTACATGTAATGGTGTTCTTTTAGAGCATTGAGAATTTATAAAGCTCAAGTTTAAAAATGCTAAATTTCTATAGGTGTTCGACTATTGGAGCTATTGTCATGACTCCACTTCTAACTAAGCTTCTTGCTGGTCAGCTTGTTCCAGTAGATGCTGCAGTGAGTAGGATCATGCTCTGTAATTTCTTTAATATATAATCTTCGACTTTTGTGTAGCACGAAAGTGATGATCGTGAGGAAACCAATGGATTCAATCCACTTATTCTGACATCTTTCACATCATGTTTACAGGGGCTAGCTATAAGCACTTTTCAAGTTGTGTTAGTACCAACAATTGTGGGAGGTAATTAGTTGAGTTGTACGTTCATTAGATATATATGCTCAGAAATTTTACATTTCTCTAAACATGATAATAGCTGATCACAATCTGTTGCTCTTCTGGTTATAAATAATTGAACTCTAACTTCTGCTTTATGTGCCAGTGTTGGCGAACGAATTTTTCCCAAAATTTACTTCGAAGATTATCTCTGTGACACCCTTAATTGGTGTTATTCTTACCACCTTACTTTGTGCTAGTCCTGTAAGTTTTCAAACTTCAGAGTGAAAAGAAGTGAGGAATTTACTATTTCATTTCTGTATCTAGTGATAGTTGCTCTACTTGGAAAGTACTGATTTTGAATTGCTATTTTCAAGATTGGGCAAGTTTCAGACGTCTTGAAAACTCAAGGGGCACAACTCATTTTGCCAGTGGCTCTCCTTCATGCTGCTGCATTCGCTCTTGGCTATTGGATTTCGAAGATATCTTTTGGTGAATCCACTTCTCGTACCATATCGATTGAATGTGGGATGCAGGTATGCATCTATTTTATTAGTATTTTTGTACCATATTTTGTGAGTTCTCTTGTCGAGCTAAATAATGTGAAAGAAACATTTATATATGCTGCAGAAAAACACTAAAATTGGACTGTTTTCATTGCTTCCATGTTTATATCAGATGGTACAAGTTTCATCCCAAAAAGTGGAAATTCTTAATGTGTGTCAAGGATTAACTTGGCTAACTTAAATTGCTCGGCTTCTACCCATTCCTGTAAATTACAACAAACATGAAAAAGACCCGTGTAGATGGACTGTTTATAATGGTATTGAGACAAATAGGCAAATAGCTGTTTGTGGAAAATTTGCATGCAAATGGGGGATGGTGACTGTTAGTAGTTGGACCATAATGGAATTGATAACAATTGTTATGAACCTATTGGTGGAACTCACCTTAGAAAACCAGCTTGTGAGAGAAGGGTGCCCGTGAGCTCTTACCCTCATTAAGATTTACATTTGTAGTCCATCCATACGAATTAATAGGATTGTAACGTACACAAAATAATTTGATGTGCTTTCATGACATTGCTTACTCCATTATCTGTTCATCCAGAGCTCTGCACTTGGATTTTTACTTGCCCAGAAACACTTCACAAATCCCCTTGTTGCTGTCCCCTCTGCAGTCAGTGTTGTCTGCATGGCGGTATGGTTCTTTTTACTCGTAGGTGTTAACTTTTTTGTTGGGAATTTTAAAGTCAATATATATTATTAATCGCTGTTTTCACGCTTCACACTTCGCAGCTTGGTGGGAGTGCTCTTGCCGTCTATTGGAGGAACCAGCCTATTCCTGTAGATGACAAGGATGACTTCAAAGAATGAAACCCTCAATCTACGCATCCGAGTCCTATTAAATTTTCTAGTTTAGTACCAATATTTGCCTCAAATATGACTAGTTGTATCCTTTTTTGAAATCAAATCAAATCCAATCCAATTAGCAATTTGCTTAGTTTTTTATTTTAATAAATCAGCAAAAGAATGCATATTCTTTGCTTCAAGTGAATTTATAGCGCCTGTCACCATCATCTGTTTCTGGCAGTAGCATTACTTGCAGAAACAGAAATGAATGTCTGTTTTGGCAAAATGGCAGACACAGTGCTTTCTTGATTGCCAAGTTAAATTCCATTTTTGTTCACTTCCTCCTTTTTATATGCTCTCTCAAAAAAAAAAAAAATAGGTAAAAAATACAAAACTGACCCTCTAACTTTCATGTTTTACCCCGATGGTTACTTCACTACCCGGATCCTCATCTCTTGAACTCGTTCTGGCAGTCGAAAGGGATTGGGAATCGGTTCGGAATTATCAAACGTATACGTATAATAGAATAGAATTGAAAGAAATAGAATAAGTGAGTAAGTGTATGAAATCCGCCTTACTTGATGAGCTTTTGTCACTCATGAGTCACGCCGAGAATAAAGGCCCGAGTATCATTTTTCATCTCCGACGGCTAGGACAGTCCTCTACTCCGACAGCTAGTTACTGATCTGATGAATCTGAGCTTGCTTTGTTCTCCTAACTAAGATTCCATTCTTCGAAACAGAAGGCCGGCCCCTGCCCATCTGGGGCCATTTAGGAACATATGCAAAGGGATAAAGATAAAAATAAATGGCCAAATCAATTCAGTTCTCTAACTTTCAGTTTTGTTAATTCAGTCCTCTAACTTTCAATTTTTGTCAATTCAAGGCTCTGTTACAAATTTACCGTTATTGCTGCCAAAAACGCCGTTTTCATTTATATATTATTTTTTTCAGAATTTTAAAAAAAATTCTAAAAAAAAAGGGGGGGGGGGACTCGATCAGAGAAGGGGCTTCTCTGACGAAAGCGGTGTTTTTGGCAGTAATAATGGTAAATTTGTAACGGAATCTTGAATTGACAAAACTGAAAGTTAGAGGACTGAATTGACAAAACTGAAAGTTAGAGACTGAATTGACAAAACATGAAAATTAAAGTGTCAGTTTCGCATTTTTGCCAAAAAAAAATATCATCATGTGGCCACCTGTCTGCATGCTTTTTTAGTGTTTGACACGAGATAGTATATTATATTTTGCGATCCAGTTATTGTAAGAGATATGACATATACATCAGAAACATAATATAATTTTCGGTTTGATACATGTGAAATTGTATTTGAAAATGTGTCTCAATGGCTGAAGCACTTCACTGAAAAATTCAAAATCCCCACTAAAGAGTGAAGTGACACAAGATTCCATTGTCTCATCAATGTAAATTAAAATAAATTTTTTTTATAAAAAATTTGAACCGTTTGAATCAAAATTTAACGATCCAAATCATACATGGAGCCTCCCGACCCAGTTTACCAGCCCTAACTATTAAATTCAGATCACTGCTGCCACTACTGACACTATTTCATCTTCTTCCTAATTAATTAATTAAACTATCGTGTTAGAATGTTCCTTGTTTGGAGTCCATTTATTTAGAAATGCTAACAGATAATATATGGGTGTCAATATTTATATTTGCTTTGTTTAATTAAATGATCGGGTTTTTATGTGGGTATTGTTCACACAAAATTTTATATTTATTAATACATGATGTTAATATTTGTATATAACTATAATCTACCGTCTCATGTTATATAACAATAGAAGGCCGTTCAAACCATCAATTTTTATACACATAATCACCGTCATTTGTTTTTTGCTTCACCTAACTATCTATTTCTATTATTTGCTTCATAACATCATTTATTCATTATTACGATCAAAATGCCAAACTGAAACTACCCGTACTTGCCGACAATTAAATAAACACCCACAAAACTTATTTGCCATGTCGTTGTTGAATGTTAATTTTCTTGTAGAATATCGACTCCTGCCCATTCTACTTTAATGTACATTTTTTTTTTTTAAATCGTTGGAAATCCCACCACCAAATCATTTATTCTGGACTTAAGCGGAGTAGGTAAAATCCCCGACTGTCCCAAATTCTTACAAAAAACACACCCCTTAGATTCGAACTCAGGATCTCACCTCAGAACCTTATATCACAAAGTCACGTCCCTTGTAGACTACTTCAATGTACATTCTAAATACTATATATCAAAAAAAGGTTAAAACAATGATATGTGGCAGTGGCCACTGGTCCGATTCAGTTCCGACCGGAACCGAAACTGAAACCGAACCAAAGGTTCCGGTTCCGGTTCCATTCCAATTTTCTTTTATTTTTTTTAATTTTAATTATGATTTTTTTTAAAAAAAATATTAAAACGGTTCCACCGTAGAACCGCTGGAACCGAATGGTTCCAACGGTTCTGGTTCTAACCGCTGGAACCGAATGGTTCCAACGGTTCTGGTTCTAACCGCTAGAACCGTCCGATTTCAGCGGTTCTTTTCGATTCGGTCAGGGGTGAATCCTAACCGAACCGAAAATTTTCGATTTTGATTCCGATTCCGGAACCGGTTGGAACCGAAACTGTGACCACCGTGCACAATCAATTATTTTTTAAAAAAAAAAACCATAAAAGACAAAAAGAGAATAAGTTATTTTTTAAATACAAAAAGTTGTGTAATTGATTATACAAATAGTTATGTAAATATCATTTTTATTTTCATTTCTAAATACACATGGTCATGGGCGACCTAGGTCATAAGATTTTTACCGGTAACAATCTTTTTTTTTTTTTTTTTTTGTTTTGAAGTTTGTAAGAAGTCCATCACAAATTCGGGAAAAAGATTAGGCTTCAGTTTCCAGTAAATATAAATTTAAACAAAACAATTTCGCAGGTCTGATTGCGTTAGCTCTCTAAGCTCTTTCAACACACAGGAGAAAATCGAAAAAATAAATTAAATAAAAAAAAAAAAGAAGAAAAAGAACTTGCTGCAAAAATTAATAAATTATTATTATTTAAAACATTATAAAACAGAAGTCATAGTCTTCGAGTGAAAGTAAAGTCAAAAACAAAAACAAAAAGGAAAACGTTTTATTAAAAGGCTAATCTCCGCAAGACCGCAGAGCATGTAATAAATATTATAAGTGGGGAAGAAGAATTTTTACCCGACATTCTTAACACACACAGAGTTTTAATATTTTGTGCTAGTCTACATTTTAACCGGTACGATTATCATGTCGCAGAACAACTGGGAAGCTGATAAAATGTAAGTGTAGTTTGTAACCAACTGAAAGTTTTTTATTTTATTGTTGCTTTTGTCATTAACTTTTTTTCTGGGTTTTTGTTTTGGTCCGTTATTTTTTAATGGGTACTAGTGTTTTCTTGTTTCGTGTTTTTTTTTTCGTGGGTTTGTGTTTATTTCTCAACTTTTGACTCTGTTTTTCTTGTTTGTTGTTGATAAAGTTTCGAACTTGTAGCATATAGTTGCTTGTTTAATTGCTAATTTTTTTGACACTAGTTTGTGTGAAATTTTGGGTTTTAAAGATCAGTTTCTGGCTACTGTTTCGATTTTTGCCTTATAATTTTTGTAATCGATGTCATTACTTTTATGTTTTATTCCTCTCTAGAAATAGATTTGCTTTTTTTTTTTTTTTTTTTTTTGAAACGTTAGAACTTAGAAACCAAACCACCCGTTCCGGATTAAGCGGAACCGGTAAAATCCCGGCTGTTCCAGGCTATTACAAGAAACAGACTCTATATATTCGAACTCAGATCCTGAACCCTACACCACCAAGCCTCGCCCCTTTAGACTAGATTTGCTTCTATTACTCGGAGGTTTATGTTTTTTGGTTAATTTTCACAATCAAATTTTGTTGTGCTTCTTGCTGTTGTTTGACAAGGATGGAATTGCCATATAGTGGTGTTAGTTAGGGGCACTTTGTTTGTTCTTTTTGGAGTGATTTTGATTTGTCTTATTTTGCTGCCTCTTTGATGCTCTGAGTGCTTTCACAATGTATTTTTCA
>SKCR01039884.1:0-144081 GCA_019454045.1 Zanthoxylum bungeanum
TTGTTTATTAGTGAGTGGATTTTTTCGTAGACGACACGTGTGGAATGACACGTTGTACGTGCCATAAAATTTAACTCATTAATCTCACTAGATGGTGATAATTATGATATTTAATCATCTAATAATTGCCCTATTTTTTTAAGATTTTTTTTAAGTTCGTTATCTATACATTCCAACGCGTTCAATACATATTCATAAAAAACAATTTTATGTAGATTGAAGTAGAGATGGTAATCTATCAAAACAAATCGAGATTTGAAAATTTTTGTTCCGTTATGAATTCTGTATCGATTTTTGAATCGAAATAAAAAATTATCCATAAATTCAAAAGTAAATTATTCGAGATTTAAGATTTTTTGGACAAAAATCGGGATTCAGACAAAAATTATCATAAATATCATACCTATATATTATTTTATATGAAAAATCATTTTAAATCACATCCGATTTTTTATTTGGAAGAAATTTTTTTCCAACTCTTATACCAAATATTCGAGATCTATAACCTCGATCGATATTTAAGATTTTCTACATCCCTAAATTGAAGCAACATGTTTCTCTTTAGGTTAACTCTATTGTTTTTGTCACGTAATCCACGTTTGGTAGCAAAATTTCATCTTCCATAGTTCGATGATTACGATAAATTAATAGTTGAATTAATCTTCTTCTTTCTACTCTAATAATTAAAAAAAATACTTTTTTTATTCTATGCTATTTCCCAACGGCTAATCATAAGAAAAATAAACATAAGCTCCAAATATTTTGGAAAAGGGTTCGATAATTCCATGCTGTTTATAAGAAAATTATCCAATAAATTAAGGACATTTATTTGTTGAAATAGACCAAAATTAATTTTTGTATTGCAATTTCTAGAAAGCTTTGAGCATTCGATCTGGTGTTCTAGTTATGAAATGAAAGATTATTGGGTCAAGAGAAATATTAAGCTTGTTGTTAGTAACACCAATTCGTTGTTATTGTTGGATTTTTTATTTTTTTTATTTTTTTTGCTAATTTAGAATATTTAGATATAGTAACAGAGATTTTAGAAGAAAAAAAAAAGGCCACCTCATGAAAATATAATTTAAAATGTCCAAAGTTGCAATAAAATGAGTCTCATGATTAGAAACGACGATTTATCTCGAGATTCAATCCTATATCGATTATAGATTTGAGATTAAAAATCGTTTCGAATCTCGCTTTAAATAAAAAATAAGTTTCAAAAAAAAAAAAAATAGGAGAATTTTCTGGCATGTGCTTAAAGAACATGATATGGGCTTTTAATTTGAAAGGGCCTCGGTGTCTCAAAGGCTCGACCAAGTGGTTAAATATACATTTGGTGGGTTCGGCTTGGGGCAACTTAATGGGCCGCTGGGCCTCGTATTATTATTATTATTATTATTATCTACAGCTTTATAGGTGTTCGATTAAAGTCCCCAGAGAGGTATGTTGACTCCAGTGTGAACTACCTTTTGTCACACAACAAATGAGAACAAAAGCTATCAATTGGCGAGCTACAAAGGACTGTAGTTCTATGTACAAATTATATATATACACAAAATCTCAAATGCTGTAAATTTGCTCAAAGAAGTGAGATTTGGTCATTGTTCTCAGGAATCAGGGCCATAGGAATCTTCTCCTTGCTTTGTCAATCAATGCCTTGTTTCTGATTCATCAGAAATATGTTCCAGGCTCCCGGAAACAGAGTGAAGGTTCCCTTGATTGTTACTATTCCCCTCTGAACGGTCATCACCAGGCAGCAGCCACTGTCTAGAATGGTTAACTGAAGTCTCAGGACTATCTGCAGCCCGTGCTACGGTAACTGTAGCTTGCCTCGCTTGCTTTCTTTCAAGGGAATCTTGTAATGGTAAACGACAGACAGGACATGTAGCCTTTTTTCTTAGCCAAACATCAATGCAAGCAAGATGAAAGTTGTGTCCGCATTTGGGCATTATTCTCAGTACTTCTTTATCTTGGTACTCCCCTAAACATATTGAGCATCTGCAGAACAAAATGTACCCAAGTCTCAATCTCTAATCCATTTTCATAATGCAACATTTCAAACTAACTCACAAGGCAATTCATTCAGGCATCACTCACATTTCCAATAAAACAACAAATGTACACAGAATATATATTCATTAACACAACACTATACCAAAAAACCATTTTTGCGAAGGACTTTGCGCAATTGCTTATATATAACCCTAGCTACCAACAACATACATAGATGATACCCATATGAAAGTGAGTCAATATGAACATTCTTGTACACTTACTGTGCATCTTCTACAGATTTGAATGCCTCATGGTTGAATTTCATAGTAGGGATTGCAGAAACAAGCACCGGTTCAAGGCCATTAATCCGATGCTCTGGCTGCCAGCAAAGGTCAAAATTTTCTAAAACCGCAAATAATGTCAAACCACCAAAATTCAAAAAGCAATCAAACAGTCGACACAGGCAGCTGGCTGGCTGGCGCCGGCCAAAATTAGGACGTCCTAAAGTTGGATTAGGCTATAATTATATTAAGAAATTAATAGAGAGACAAATTAATATACCTGTTCAAGATCAATTCCGGATTCAATCTCAAACATTGGCCTTGACTCGGAGCCTCGAATCCTTCTACAAATAATCCTTGTACATATGAACACAATAAAAGTCGCACTCATCCCAAATCCAATAACAGTTGTTATCAAATTCATACCTGAACCCCACATCTGAAACTCCTCCCTTCTTGAGCCCAATTCCCCAAAAACACGAAAACAAGAAGATTAACAAATACCCAAATCAAGATTCTTCAATAATAATAATAATAATAATGATAATAAGGAATCCGAATCGCTTTGGGGGGACTCAAGAGAAGAAAATTGTAGAAAGCAAAAGGATGGTTCGGTTGTCTTACTATTGATGATGATCATGGACCCACTGAATTTAAGGGGTTTTATTATATGATGGCTGCAAGTCTGTCAACGGTAAAAACAATAATAATATAGACATTTTTTTTAGTAGAAATATAATTATGATGTCAAAAAAAAAATCCCTAGAATTATTGTAATAAAGACGAATAAAGTAATAAATGTTGGATATATATAAAGGGAAATGCTAACAAATGCTCTTATGACACTCGTTAATAATCAATTTTAGGAAAGTTTTCATGAAAAAAAATAATTTTTTGATAATTTTTTTCATTCTCCATAAAATTGATGTGAAAACTTTCTAAAAAATATTTTTAATAAATGCTCTTAGGACAGTCATTATCATGACTAATATATAAAATATAATAATAATAATAAAGACCAATAAAGCAGTAAATGTTGGATTCTATTTTTTGCAATTTTAAGGTAGAGAAAATCTCAGCCTTTCTTTGCTTGAAAATATTAGTTGCAGGCTGCAACTAATAATTTCTTCACACGTTACTGTCCAGGATGACAATTGGAATCAATTTAAATTTAAATTGATTTTTTTTATATATTAAAAAAAAAAATTATCTTAAATTCTGGATGTGATGGTACTTTTCGATATGAGGATAAGGTCTAGTTTTAGGTCCTATAATTGGGCATTTTCTGCAATATTTAATTCCATAATTTTTTTGCTTTTATAGGAGAGAGAGACAACCCAAAGTTGGCGTTTAATGATTTGACAATCCTTCAATTCATGTATCAATGTTCATGATTAGTTAGATTTTGTCGTGGCAAAGTTGGATTCCCTTCATTTTTATATTTTTTAATTCACAAGAAAGTAAACTTGCAACATTTGACAAAGTCCTTCGTTCCTTGACGACTGGGATAATTGATACAGATTTATTTTTATGATCAGAAAGGGGTCATGGTGTTACAATCTGAAATAAAATTGTGAAGCTGAATTCATATATTTATTTATAATATAATCCAGAAATCTACATTTACTAAAGAGTTATGTGTCAAGATATATCTACTCTCATAAAAATATAAAGAGACGTATCTATTGATATATATTATTAATATGATGAAATTCCGATTCGAAATCATTGTCCGTATCATCCACCATTGGGCTACGAGGCCAGTGGCAAGTCTCTCAGTATTTACTTACTACAAAGATTCGAGAACAGATAATTACTTCAATGGCATGGACTGTTCCTGTTGCAAAGTGAAATTACATGTAAACAAGATCATAAATAAGAAGGAAAAAAAACAACAATCAGATTTTGAAGTAAAGCCTGAGGCTAGTGGAGTTGATGATGAACAAAATTACAGGTAAAATTCCGAAATCACTGTTCCACAGCATCCTTTCAAATTTGTGCCATAAAATATAAGGATAAGGGTACTAAAGAAAGACAACTGATCACAGAAAGCAAGAGCATTTTGGTCATTTTTTTGAGTTTCCGCAACAAAAGCTCATCCGCTCAATACCCAAAACAACCTTATTATACCAGGCTGAGGGGCAACAATTTGCATTCACCTTGGACAAGGTAGTCATGACTGGCACATGTCTCAAATGACTTTCCAAGTCATTTAAAAGCATAAGCATATTCAACAGTAAGCTAGCTAATTTCAAAACTTGAAATCACCCAACAAGTAATGGTATTCAATAAAAAATGCTAAGGCAATGACTATTATATCTAGTTTCCATATCCTAACCAATTAATTAAAGTCCTATATGAACATCAAGATGTCATGAGTCATAAAGGGCATATTAGATATAATAGAAAAGGCAAACTTATTACTCATGCCGCCATTTAACTAATCCAATACAGAATTTCCAGTAAAACTGACAACTAGACACCTCTAGCTGTGTGATTGATAGTTGCTAAATAACTAGAGAACCAAAGAAGATACCCAACTTATTCAGACTCAAGTTTTCTTTTTATGTCGATTTAAGCATACTAAATTTAGTTCTCTAGAAGTACTACTAAAAAAATTGTCTCTCCTATATGATTGGGATTCATAGCATTAGCATGTCATTCGAATAATCAATCTTGCTCACAGGATCAACATGCAAGAACCATTCATTCCTTTCAATTCTATTAAAAGAGCAGTTTCTCATCAACATTCACTTATACAAGATCCAAATTACAGTCTACCAATCAGAATCACAATTTCAAGTAAATGACAAAGACCAAGCATACAAAAGAAGTTTGGGACAGTGACATCCCTAACCAAACACGTGTATCCGATTACAGTATTCATTTATTCAACAACTTAGTACAACAGATAGAAATTGCTGAACACAGTTGGCTCGGAACATTAAAAAGCCAAACCCATGAAAATACAAATCATCCAATCGCATCGCAATTCAAACAACCAACCAACAATTCAAGAACAAAACTATCAAGAAATAACAGACATTCAGACTGAACTCACCAAATCAAGAATCACAAGGGCACTCCACAGCAGTGGCAACAGGCACATGAATGTCTTTATAGAGGCAAACATAAGGTGCATCACAACCCACATACGGTCCAGTCCACCTAGCCTCGTCAATGTAGCTAGCATCCCAAACCGAAGCATACAAAAACATTGCTTTATCCGGAAACCCCTCGCCCTCCTTCCTCTCAGCTCTCCTCACCACCTTCCCATCAATCAACCACTCGATCAAATCTGGACCCCACTTGATCACATACTCATGAAATCCATCAGAACAATCAAACCCCAGATCATGAATCTCTTCTCTATTCCCAGTCCCTAGATTAAAATCACATTATATTGAAAAAAATCAAATATTTATATGTCAAACGCCTTAAATGATAGGAGTAATTGGGATTATTACCTGTGGTATAGTAATTAGTTTGTACGATGGTCTTGTCTTTGCCAAGGAATTCAAAGTCGATTTCGTCTTGGGATTTGTCACCTTCTAAAGAGGAGAGGTAAATGTTGAAATTGAGGCCACTGGTGTTGCCTTTGGGGCACTGGATGAGGGAGCTGAATGTGCCGTAGAGGAAGCGAGTGGTGGAGCGCCACCTGGCGCCTCCGCGGTGATCGAAGGTGAGTGTGATTGAATTGGAATCTGCACAGTGAATGCAAGCTTCTGGGGTGTAATCAATGGCTATTTCTTTTATGGGTTTAGTTTGATGGATACTGTGGAGTGCTGGATCCGCCATTTGAAGACTGTGAAATTGCTTAGGGATTGGAATACGAAGTCAACTGATGGTGAAGAGAGAAGCAAGGCTTCACTGCTTTATCATTTATTATTTATTAATGGGAATTGCGCATTGTGTATTCACGATCCAATCACAACGAAAATGTTTTAGGCATTTTGTTCTGACAATCAAATCGAGGTTAATCGAAGGTTATTTACATTTTACTTGGATAAAGTAACGATATATGGTTCAAAAATATCTTTATTTATATCGCCTTCTTTAATTAATGGATATGAAAATTATTTATTTATCCGTCATTAATATATTGGGTTCCGCAGATTCATGTGCACGTCCCTTTCACACAAAAATTTTACCTACCTTTATTTGAATAAATATGACAATATACATAGTTGACCTGTCCAACAAATGGGTATAGAAAATTATAACATTATTCATCCTTAGCATATTGAGGACCCAACAACCCCATCCCTTCGAGAATTTTTATCATTCCTAATTTTTACTACTAAACTTATGATAAAATAATAATTGGATATCGTAAGTTTTGATATATTTTATTTTATTATTTTCCTGTCAAAATCTTTTTGACCATTTGTTGACTATTACATTTTAATATTAAGGTAAATTAATGGAAAAGTAGTGGAAGTTACATTTTGTATAACTTTAATGGTAAAATATTATTTTATCTCAAGTCTAGTAGTTAAATATTATATGTTAAAATTTATAGTATACAATTATCAGTTTAAATAACCCATTTTTTAATCCAAACTAAATTAAACAAATTAAAGTATTTTCTCAATGGGTAACATTAACTATATAGATCTATATCGTGCTCTATCTAAAATCAATGCCTCAATAAACTCGGTAAAATTTATAATTTATGTGCATGTCGTTCAATTAGATCTTTTCTTATATTGTTTAACATATGATAGCGTCATTTGTTTTTTTCTTATCAGCAAGGCCTTGTGTCCTGGTGTCATAATGGCCTATTTTTTTTAAAAAAAAAATCATTTTGAAGCCACTGATCATAACAAAATACTATAATAAAAAGAATTTGGGCCCTTAACCATTAATTATTTATAGGTTATAACAAAAAAAAAAAAAAAACTAGGGGGCATAAGCGGGTCGCCTAACTCATCTATAACAAGGGCCAACTCTGCTTATTAGACGACATGTTGTAAATGTTTCTTTCATCTCATTCTCAATTAGTATTACATCTACTTTATTTCTAATGTCTTAATTTCTAATTTTATCTCTCATAATCCATGTTAAGGAAATATTATTATGGAAATGATGTTAAAGAAATATTATTATGAAAATAATATTTATGACATATTATCTCTTTATTATGAAATCAATCTCTAAGATATGATTCCTATAGTTTTTATGATTTTATTATTTTAGTTTGATATGTAACTTATATAAAGGATTATACCATTGTAAATATAATATAGAGTGAATTCAAAATTTTCTTTCATTTTCAAACATGGTATCAGACATAAGATTACGATTTTATAATTTTACTCTCTCAAATTCTAATCGGCAATACGTGAAACCTCACGTGCCACTCCAAACTAAATCAACACCCACGCTTCCCCTCTTTCCTCAAATAAACATGCACTTTATCTTGGTAAGTTCCAATTTCAACCCAACTCTGCCATGTCATGTCGTATAAGTGATTGCTTCTCTATTTTGCTGATTGTTTTGCCTCCCCTCTCCGGACTCTTTATTAAGTTTTCCAGTTTGGGGTTATTTTAGAATAAGTCCGATTTATGGAAAAAAAAAAAAAAAAACTTAGGAATTTTCTTTTCGATTTTCCTCCATTTTTTACTGGTCTACTAAATTTACCACTAGGAAATCTTATAATATTTTTTTTGGTGGTTTCTTAGATTTTCCCCCACTACTTTGTTGTTTCTAAAGACTTATTGAATTTATGTTTTTAGACACTTCTGCTATTCTTTCGAGCTTCGCCTCATCTCAGGTTTCGGCTATCTTTCGGGCGAGATCTCGCTCCCTCTCGAGCTTTGACTCTCTGTCAGGATTTCACTCTCGGGTTTCGACTCTCTGTTGGGATTTCACTATCTCTCGAACTTTGGCTCTCTCGGACTTCGGCACCCTCTCAGGATATCACTCTCTATCATGCTTCGTCTCCCTCTTGGGCTTCGGCTCCCCATTTGGGTTTCATAGGTTAAAACTCCCTCTTGAACTTCGGTACCCTCTTCGGGCTTCGTAGGTTAAAACTCATCAATTATCTCAAAGTTTACAGTCTCCAAGTTTCAAGATTTCTAGTTTCATGACTCCGATCTCCGATTTCAAGATACAACTTTAAACTTGTTCCTTTGTCACCAACTTGAGTTTGAGGAGGGTGTTAAAGAAATATTATTATGGAAACAATATTTAGGACATATTGTCTCTTTATTATGGAATCAATCTCAAAGATATGATTTCTAAAATCTTTAGGTTTTATAATTTTATTATATTTTAATTATTAGTATTATTATTTTTTTTCCTATTTTAATATGATATGTAGTTTATATAAAAGCTTATATCATTATAAATACAAATAAAAAGTAAATTTAAAATTTTATTTCATTATCTAACAATCCAGAGATACATTTAAGTATTTTCATTTCATTTATCCTCATTTTTTCAGACATTTTAATAATTTATTGTCCAACATTCTTTATTTTTAAATCTAAGTTTAAATTGATTGATGTTAAAAATATGAGATATAGTTGTTAGAAAAAGTAAAAACTTCGGATGAGTTGAGTAATTAACATAAGAAATATGCCCTTTCCAAAAAATAAAAATAAAAAATAAGGATATTTAAGAAACATTTTTTTGTTTGCTGACAATGGCAACAAACACGTTGGATTTCTCTCTTCGGCTCTTTTTTTCATCTTCCTTCTCGAAAATCTCCTTCAGTAAGCGCAGACCATTTGCTAGTAAGTCACTCTTAACAAAGTTTTTAGTCCACAAAATGTGTTTCTTTAGCTGGTTTTGGTAGTTTTTAGATGCTGAATTTAGATATTGTAGTACCAAATTTATGGGTTTTAATTTAAAGTATCACTCAATTATTGACAGTGGCGGCATTGAGTGATGACCCTATTCGTGAATGGATTCTTTCTGAAGGAAAAGGCTACCCAAATTACAAAAATTAGTCCTATTGGTGGTGGTTGTATTAATCTTGCTAGTCGTTATGACACTGATGTTGTTTCTTTCTTTGTCGAAACTAACAGGTAATGGATGTAATATGCTTTATGATATTTGACCGGCGTAAACACACACGTATAACGCAAGCGCACGTATCGTTCAAGTAGTATAAAAATATCGATCCCACGATGACTTAATTCCTACTGTTGTTATTAATTATTGAATCTATTTATTTACAAATATCTAATTGAGGGTGAAGAGAATGATTGCTTGATTGATTTGGTTGATTGTAGTTTTGCAAAATAAATAAATAAATAAAAAGACAAAAAAAATACTAAGGAAAATAACAAAAGACACAAAGATCTAGGGTTCTGAATCATTCTAATATCTTTTAAAAGATGAAGTGATTATTTTATGTTGTGTAATAAATCAGTTTACTAACCTTGAACACGAAATTATGCAAAAGCCTATGTCGATGGTCAGACACAAATACCAAGTTTAACCCAATTGAACCATATATCTATGTCAACCAAATTATCTGGATTCATTAAGTTTAAGTTCCAATTATGGCTACTCCCGCCCGACAGGTATATGTCTATCCTGTAAGGAAATCTATTAAAGGGTTATCTATCCTCAAGGAAGATCGTGAACTATTAAGTCTAAGGCTGAAACCTAAAATCCCTATGTCTAGTTCATTTTAGATTTACCACATCAATCTTATTGGTGATCAGATAACAAGAAGCATTAAGCTTAAGACTTAATAAGTAAACCTTAAATTACCCAAATTATAAAGTAACCCCTTATAAACCAGTGATATTAGAATTCATCACAACCCCAGATAACTAACACATAACTAGGGCTAGTAAAGACTTAAAAGTAAAAACATAAAGTAAAAATGTTGAAAAATAAATGACGGAAAGTAAATGCTGAAATTAAATACTGAAAATTAAATGCTGAAAAGTAAATGCTGAAGTAAATTACTGAAAAGTAAATGCTGAAAGTAAATTGCTAAAAGTAAATTACTGAAAAGTAAATGCTAAAAAGTAAATGCTGAAAGTAATTGCTAAAAGTAAATTACTGAAAAGTAAATGCTGAAAGTAAATTACTGAAAAGTAAATAAAGTAAAAGTACAATAAAAGAAAATGCTGAAATAAAATGATCCACTTTTATTACTTCTATTTTAGATATCTCCTTTAATATAATATATTGACTTTGCATGATAATTACCAACCAGCCATATAGGCGGTATCTAGATTAAGTCAAATTAATAATTAATTACCAACCGACCAATCAGGCGGTATCCAGTTTAGTCAGGTTAAAACCAATTTAAATAATTACCAACCGACCAATATGGCAGTATCCTCGTTAAGTCAGGTTTTAACTAATTTATATATTATAATTAAAGGAGATTAATCTAAATATTAGTAATAAAAGTTTTACCTTTTACCCCAGCAAAGAGGAGTTACCTCATCATTACTGAAAAGTAAAAACTGAAAATTAAAGAAAGAAAAGTATTTTGCGTAAAAGTAAATTGCGGAAAGTAAAAACTAAAAAGTAAAGAAAAGAAAGTGCGAAAGCGGAATTAATTACTAAAAGCTATAAATAAACAAACAAGATACAATCTTCTTAGTATTCTTAAGGAATTCCTTAGAAGAAAGTATGAATTTTACAAATGAAATGACTTGGTATTTATAGGCAAAATTTTGCCTCCATCAAATCATCCACCAAATCAATTATTAATTGCTCCACTAATTGCTCCACCAAATCCATTATTAATTGCTCCACTAATCTCTTATCATGTTTGGTGATGATTTGATAATTTTTATTATTTATTTATTAATTTATTTTTTACTTTGAAAATTATTGAAAGTGACTTTAATAATTACACACAACACACTTCTGGATGGTTCATCAATTTCGGGCATGAAATGTTCAGATTCGAAATTATTTTGTTTTTCAAAGTTGTAGATCTTTAATTCTTCTTTAATCCGGAACTTGAATCAGCTCAATCCGATATCGGAGCAAAACTGGAATTTCCAAAACTGCACTTCGTTAAAACGCCCTTTCAAGTTTACAATCTCCAAAATTAATATGTCAAGTCCAATTCTTGCCCTTATTTGACCCATATTTCATCCTAAATGATTTCATTGAGACCTGATATTATTTTATCTGCAAAATAAACTAAAACACATCAAAACATTCATCAAACCCGAGAAACTAAACAAAATATTAAGTTAAAGAGGCGGTAAATATTGATATTTTTTCCGCTCATCACACCCCTAAACCTAACATTTTGCTAGTCCTTGAGCAAAACAACAAAATAAAATATAAGAAACAATTAAAATTAAACTAAGCCACTTTCGTAGGGATCACAGTTGCATTTAGCATATGCAACAAGCCTTTAAACCTCTAGGTGTCCCTAGTGGACGAGTTGTAGTCTCGTGAGGGTTTACAGCAATGATACCCACAAAATTTTACAAAAGTAAAATGTAGTGAAACTAATGCACACAAAAGCAAAAAGATAAGCGAAAAGAGAATAAAGAAGTTATTGACTAATCAGGTGAAACTTCTACTCCAATTACTAGTTGTTTTCTTTCATTCTAAATTACCGAATAAGTAAATTCTCCGATTATATTTACCATTCTTCATATACACAGTCAACATAATATTAAATAACTCATTTTTGCCCACAACAGTCACAAGTGCAGTTGATAAGAGAGTAATATTTTTGTCCTAAAGTTCTATCAGATTTCACACCTTTTTTTGTAGCAATAGAATAATTTTTCTGATTTTTCTGATTTTTTCTTTGATTTTTTTTTCTATTTTTTATTTATATACAATATCTTCCATCTATGTAACGAGTGTTGGGTCGGTGGCTCTCAAACCAGTTGGCTTTAGGGCACTAGGTGTTAAGACACCCCTAAGGACTTAATTACTCAGACTTCAGATATTTTTGCAGTATCTTTGATCCATGTAGCGAGCTTTGGGCCAGTGACTCCCAAACCAGTTGGTTTTAGGGCACTAGGTGTTAAAACACCCTTACAGACTTAATAACTCGGATCTCAGATGTTTTTTTTTACTCCATTGCTTTTTGAGATGCTTCCTCCAATTAAACTAGAGCACTGAATATTACAAACTTTTCAATTTTAACTCATGTCCGTATGTTACTATGCATGTTGATAATATCTGCTAACTGAGCATATGAAGATCCATTTTAGTCAATTTTATGGAGAATTTACAAATTAAATAATTCAAAATGAAATAAACAAAAATTAACTTGTTCCGAAATAGGTTTGAGATACGTCTCAGGAGTGGAAACTCCTTACTCAGCTATCTCTTACCAATTTCACATTTTTAGTCAAAATAAAAACACAAAAACGCAAAATATTTTTGTAATTTTTGAAAAATTTTCAATTTTTTTTTTCGAAAAAATTTAGGACTAAAAATAAAATTAACACAAACTAAAAACAAGGTACCGATCAACTAATTCCCTCCACCAAACCTAAATGAGGCATTGTCCCCAATGTCTTAAATAGTAGAAGAAGAGTTTGGAAGATAATACCTGATTAGCTGAAATTCTACAGGAGATTAAAGGTTAAGATCCAGATTACACGACGCCTCTTACCACGATCGTCCTCGGACCAATTTATCTTTGAAAGGACAGGGTCAATTTGTGGTTCATAGGCTAAGAGTTAGTCTATTAGATCTGAAGCAGTTCTAGCAGTAAAAATGAGTTCTTTTAAAGGTTTCGACACGAACTCATTTCTCCGAGCATCATCAAGAAACACAAAAAGAAAATCATAAAATCCATCAATGTTAAGCAGTCCAAGCAGTTTCTGGTGTATGTTCAGGTTCGCCCAAGATAGAACTATAAAAATTTCCTCTAATGTGCCCAAGCCACATGAAAAAGCGATAAAAGCATCAGCACGGTTAATTATTTCTACCAGTCGTTCAGACATACCTGGCACGATCAGTTCCTCTCCGTTTGATGATCCGATAAGATTTGCCTCTGCCAAGGGTTTTGGGATGATTCCCAAAACGTGACTGCCTCCCTCCTGTACAGCCTTTGAAACGATCCCCATTAGTCCAAGATTGGCTCCGCCATATATTAAGTGCATATTCCTTCCAGCTAAGACTCGACCCAATTCTTGTGCTGCTTCTACGTATTGTGGTTTAGTACCAACACTACTACCGCAAAACACACAGATGTTTTCAACTCGTCTTCTCAAAGTGGCTTCCATTTTTATATGTATTTCTTTCTCAACTCTGGATGCCTTCAAAAGTGCAATGACGGGCTGAATTTACAGTACCTGAAAAGGGTGAGTAATAATAGCACTAGTATCTTCCAGAGGACGTTTGTTAGCTAAACAACAAAAGAAATCGTGAAAGGTCAAAAAGTTTGGATCCTGTCTACGAAAATAAAGATAATTACAACAGAAAAGCAAATCAAAGCAATAATTAAGGCAACAGAATTGTGTACGCAATACGCCACTCGCTTAGTATAAATTCATTAGGATGCGTCTCAAGAATTCATTCTTTACTCAGCCATCACAAATGAATTAGCTCTTTTCTTCCTGATTGCAAAACACCATTCCTGTTTTCCTTCTGTCTTAAAATGCTCCGTTTGTGATTTTCCCTACAAAATAACACACAAAATTAAAAATTCTATAACATGTATACACAAAATATAAAATAGAAATTACAACAAATTGCATGGGTTGCCTCCCTGCTAGCGCTAAATTTTTCATCTTCAGCCAGCTATACGTGACTGAAATATATCTTTCAAGGAGGTTTCAGCGTCGTTTTGGATGTCCGATTAAAGACAATCCCATGAGCGTTGCTTTTGAAGGGTCTCTTCCAACGGTAAGGTAGCAGAAATTTTTTGTCCCATTTAGTGCTTGTGCCACCTTTTTGCTCATTGTTGCTCCAGTGGTTCCTGCAAAGAAAGAAAGAAAATCAGGAGGTCTCGTATGGTGCTTGACTTGGAATGAAAGTTTCATTCTGTCAAGCTTCTGGGTGATATCTTTGATTTGTACTCCCCGATACAACAATGTTTCTCCTGAATGCTCTGGATTTTCAATTTGGTCTGACAATTGCTCCTCCATTTGCTTTGTTTCTTGCTCCACCTTTTCTTCACAGATGTATTTGAAAATTTCCATATTCATCTCTTCATCCGTCATCTGTGAAATGCATGCTCCATAAGTATCTGCCTGAGAATGTAAAAATGTTTCTGACATTAGGTTTTCATCCTCTGATACGACTAGAATGGATGGTTCAGGTAGATCTTCATCAAACATCATGATAAAGCATGCTCCAAGATCTTCATTTTGAGGATTGAAAGTTTGATCCTCCGTTGTTGGTGCAATTGGTACAAATAGATCAGCTTCATCCTCGTCAGAATCTGAATAATAAAAGTCAAATAGAGACTTTGCTGGTTTGGGCTCCTGAACTGATACATCTGGTTGTTGATACTGCTCAGCCTCCTCCTTTGTTAAGGTGTCATTGTGGATCTCTGGGTACTCGAAGGCTTCATCAGTGTCATCTAAAATGCTTCTTGAGGTATGAAGTTCTGGTTTTCTGTTAATTGTCTGATCTGATCTGTTATTCTCTGTATGGATTCTGTTTGACTCTGAATACTTTTGAGTTGATTCTGGAATGTTTCAAGCATTGTATCCAATTTTTCATCTCGTTTCTTGAACACATCTTTGAGCATGTCAATCATCTGATATTCTTCTGATTGTTCTAATTGTTGATGAAGATCATTGTAGGATGTGGATAAGATGGAAAATGTGATGGTTCTTCGTACCATGAAGGATTTTGATAGCTGGCCACCCTGGATTGTAGTGTACTTGCAATAATCTCTCGGGTGGTTACCATTACATATGTCACATCTCCCCATTGCGTCTTGTTGAGCAAATGTGGTATTGCTTGGTTCTGGCATCCAGTGATAATTGTTGGGCTGGACAACAAGCCTCAGAAAACCGGACTGTTGCTCCCAGATTTGGGGTGTATCTTCTAGTAAAGCTCGAAATCTTTCAATCTCAATAATGTTCCATTTTTCAATCACCTGAAAATAAAAGAAGAAATAAAAATACAGATAAAAGAAAAATTAGATACAAGTAAATTAGATAGCTTCAAAATTAATAACTCAAGAAAAATAAATCCCCGGCAACGGCGCCAAAAACTTGACCGGCGTAAACACACACCTATAACACAAGCGCACGTATCGTTCAAGTAGTATAAAAATATCGATCCCACGAGGACTTAATTCCTACTGTTGTTATTATTATTGAATCTATTTATTTAAAATATCTAATTGAGGGTGAAGAGAATGATTGCTTGATTGATTTGGTTGATTGTAGTTTTGCAAAATAAATAAATAAATAAAAAGACAAAAGAAAATACTAAGGAAAATAACAAAAAGACACAAAGATCTAGGGTTGTGAATCATTCTAATATCTTTTAAAAGATGAAGTGATTATTTTATGTTTGTGTAATAAATCAGTTTACTAACCTGGAACACGAAATTATGCAAAAGCCTCTGTCGATGGTCAGACACAAATACCCAGTTTAACCCATTGAACCATATATCTATGTCAACCAAATTATCTGGATTCATTAAGTTTAAGTTCCAATTATGGCTACCCCCGCCCGACAGGTATATGTCTATCATGTAAGGAAATCTATTAAAGGGTTATCTATCCTCAAGGATGATCGTGGGCTATTAAGTCTAAGACTGAAACCTAAAATCCCTATGTCTAGTTCATTTTAGATTTACCACATCAATCTTATTGGTGATCAGACAACAAGAAGCATTAAGCTTAAGACTTAATAAGTAAACCTTTAAATTACCCAAACTATAAAATAACCCCTTATAAACCGGTGATATTAGAATTCATCACAACCCCAGATAACTAACACATAACTAGGGCTAGTAAAGACTTAAAAGTAAAAGATATAAAGTAAAAATGCTGAAAAGTAAATTGCTGAATGAAAAGTAAATGACGGAAAGTAAATGCTGAAAATTAAATACTGAAAATTAAATGCTGAAAATTAAATGCTGAAAGTAAATTACTGAAAAGTAAATGCTGAAAGTAAATTGCTGAAAGTAAATTGCTGAAAAGTAAATGTTAAAAAGTAAATGCTGAAAGTAAATTGCTGAAAGTAAATTGCTGAAAAGTAAATGCTGAAAGTAAATTGCTGAAAAGTAAATAAAGTAAAAGTACAATAAAAGAAAATGCTGAGATAAAAGGATCCACTTTTATTACTTCTATTTTAGATATCTCCCTTAATATAATATATTAACTTTGCATGATAATTACCAACCAGCCATATAGGCGGTATCCAGATTAAGTCAAATTAATAATTAATTACCAACCGACCAATCAGGCGGTATCCAGTTTAGTCAGGTTAAAACCAATTTAAATAATTACCAACCGACCAATATGACGGTGTCCTCGTTAAGTCAGGTTTTAACTAGTTTATATATTACAATTAATGGAGATTGATCTAAATATTAGTAATAAAAGTTTTACCTTTTACCCCAGCAAAGGAGAGTTACCTCATCATTACTGAAAAGTAAAAACTGAAAATTAAAGAAAGAAAAGTACTGTGCGTAAAAGTAAATTGCGGAAAGTAAAAACTGAAAAGTAAAGAAAAGAAAGTGCGAAAGCGGAAATTAATTACTAAAAGCT
Source organism: Zanthoxylum bungeanum (assembly GCA_019454045.1). Classification (NCBI taxonomy): domain Eukaryota; kingdom Viridiplantae; phylum Streptophyta; class Magnoliopsida; order Sapindales; family Rutaceae; genus Zanthoxylum; species Zanthoxylum bungeanum. The sequence continues at coordinate 16,919 of SKCR01039884.1, forward strand.
AGAAATAAACAAACAAGATACAATCTTCTTAGTATTCTTAAGGAATTCCTTAGAAGAAAGTATGAATTTTACAAATGAAATGACTTGGTATTTATAGGCAAAATTTTACCTCCATCAAATCATCCACCAAATCAATTATTAATTGCTCCACTAATTGCTCCACCAAATCCATTATTAATTGCTCCACTAATCTCTTATCATTTTTGGTGATGATTTGATAATTTTTATTATTTATTAATTTATTAATTTATTTTTTTCTTTGAAAATGATTGAAAGTGACTTTAATAATTACACACAACACACTTCTGGATGGTTAATCAATTTAGGGCATGAAATGTTCAGAATTCGAAATTATTTTGTCTTTCAAAGTTGTAGAGTTTTCTTTAATCTGGAACTTGAATCAGCTCAATCCGATATCGGAGTAAGAAGTTATGCCCAAAATATGACAGATGTGCAAAACTGGAATTTCCAAAACTGCATTTCGTTAAAACGCCCTTTCAAGTTTCCAATCTCCAAAATTAATATGTCAAGTCCAATTTTTGCCCTTATTTAACCCATATTTCGTCCTAAATGATTTCATTGAGACCCGATATTATTTTATCTGCAAAATAAACTAAAACACATCAAAACGTTCATCAAACCTGAGAAACTAAACAAAATATTAAGTTAAAGGGGCGGTAAATATTGATATATTTTCCGCTCATCAATATTGTTTGCGCAATTTTTATGCGTGAAGAAAGAAGAGCGTGTAAGGTTCAAACCTCCCGAGACAAAGTCCCAGCAATGAGCGTTTGATTGAGTGAATAAACCTCCAAGGGGCACAAGCACACAAGTTACAGTCCTAAAGTTACAATCTAAGAAATGAAAAATAAAAATATGCTTATTTGAGTCTTCATTTGATCGGGCTTTCTCTCTTGGCATATATAAGCTTTTATAGTGAAGTTTGCCAACTGTTTTAAGCGGTTCTAGTATCTCCCTGCAGTTGCTGGATCGTGCCTGTAACCGCTGAGCTGCTCGTCTCAACTGCTTGGTTGTGGAGGAAAACTGTCCAACTGCCATGATCGTGGAAGTAACCGTATCATTGGTTTTCGTCCTAAACGTAACCGCATCATGGGTTTTCGTCCTAAACGCTGGTCTGATCGCCCCATGTTCTTTGTCGCCCTTTGGTCCATCGCCCTTCTTCCCTTCACTTTTTCTTTAGTCCCAGGGCGATTTCATCCTATGGTGGAGATTTTCGTCTGTTAACAATTGTCCCCCAAATTTACCTTGATTGCACTGGAAGTGAAGATCGAGGTGAATTTTTAGTCTTCCATCCCGGTTCATTCTTTCCTCGTTTCAGGGAAGACCACCACGCCAACCGAGGTTTGTTCTGATGGACGTTCCCATCATTTGGATCGACCGGCCCATCATTTGGCTAATCCCTCAGTCTAGAGAATCTGAGGAGTGAATTTTCGGTCGGAGAAGACGAAACAACATATGTATTGGAGTGATAGAAACTTGTATGATCACCTGTTTCCGCCTTTGGCCGGCCCATCATTCGGTCAATCCCTAGTCTATAGAATCTGAGGTCCCAGGTAAGCAGCATGCTCCGCGTAGAGAAGCTCAGACAAGCCGTTGTTAACGAGCGTAACCCATTCGTAACTCGGGAGGTGCAGTACCTTCCACACAAAGGACCCCGGACAATTTGTCGCTAACGGACGCAACCCATCCACAACCTTACATTTCATTTCACACCTTACGTCGTGTGGATGGCCGTTAGTGAGTCTTCTTACATTCCATTTCACACCTTACTAAAGAAAAGCTTCCACATCTGGTGGCCTATGTTTCATGCAGAGCTTTTCCTTTTTCCAGCTCTGCTCTGCCTCTTCCGATCTTTTCCTTCTCATTTTCGGGACTCTGTTTGACTATGGAGAGTCTGGTTAGTAAGATTGTCCTTTAAATAGGTGGTGATGAGACCTTGGTACTGTTGTCACGTGAAGGGTTTTTTCACGTGCTGTCTGATCGATTGGAGGGGCTCCCTGCCCAAAGTCCGGTCCTCTGCCAGAGTAAACCCATGGCCTGATGGTCTTGTCATATCAGTCTTTGCTACTTGTGTTAATAAAAAAGAAAGCTTGGGCGACGTCTTTGGAAAGTGTAGTGTTGACACATGTTCTTGGCCGATTCTGAAGACCGATGCTAAGATTTTGAGGCTCGGCCAATCTGCTGGAGGCCAAAGTAGCGAGGTTGAGCGAAGTAAATTCGGGGTTAGACTCTTCGCCCTGTAGTTTTTCGGGCCGTCCTTTAGAGTTCTACGCGAACCCATCATATCTGCAATAAATGTGTGGCTTTTTCCTATACGTTTCATCATGAGACCCTTTTAAGAGCCGTTTTTTACGTCACTTCTGTGTTTCCTTCCGTCGCACGTCACTTGTGCAGCGAGTTGTATTCGAACACCCGTCTAGGGCAACTTTCTATCCTTTTCCGTTTTCCCGCTGCTTTCACTCATCGACGATTCATGTTGCGGCAGCTATCCCAAGTTAAACCCTTCGTCTGTTCATAAGGCTTCATCCTCCTCCGTTTCTCGCTATACCCTCAACTCTTTATACAAATTCGCTTTGTACTGCTTTCTTGCTCTTTTGTCATCAATGGCTTCTTCTTCCTCTTTTCCCAAAACTAGCGACTCAACTTTCGCTGATTATAAGTTGGCAATGGAAGATTCTTCTGTGGGCGTCTTTGGCCTTCACACTCTCAATGAGGATTTCGGCCAATGCGCTCTTGGCCTCATCTTCATTAATGATAACGCCATTGCAACGGCCCCGTTGGCTCAGCAATTTCCCTTTTCTTCTAGTCCTCCGTTTTCTGAACCACTCAACATTTCTGTCCTTGCTCAGTCTAGTCCGATTCGCACCTGGCCCAAGCCCGATACAGCTTTCGAAGCCTGATATCAACGTATGCCGTTACATGCGGATACCCGTGCTTTTTTAGACAAACACCATATTCTTCCTCTCATTGAGCTTTCCTTGTCCCTGTCGGCTTTTGATCGCAACTTGTTTCCAATTTCCTTACTCTTTTGGTCTTCCGAGTACAATGTATTCATTTTTCCGGTCGGGCCCTTTACCATCACCCTTCGTGATGTTGGTGCTCTTACTGGTCTGACCCCTCTCGGAGTGACCATTTTGGCATCCGCGAACTTTCGTTTTCCCCCTCATTCAATGGGTCTTCCCCATTTTCGTCTTATTTTTCTCTTCTTCGCACATATTCGAAAACGGCCGGTATGGTTTCAATGCTAGAATGTACAATCTTCCTTCATTATTAGCTGTGCAAATATATCATTTGTGCACCCAGCCAAAAACCTGTGGCGGGCTACCTCCCTATTTCTTCTGATCTCGCTCATGGCCGTCATTTAGACTTGGCCTTTTTTATTCTTGCCGCCACCTATCGGGGGCTGGCCGTCCTCCAAAAGCAACTTCGGTCGGGGTCATCACCCATTGCTTCTGGTCCCTTGTGGATCGTCCAACTTTGGTTGAGAGCATACTTTCCTATTTTTGGTACAATTGATTCGACTCACCTTTACTCTTGTGCCGACCTTCTCTTTGCTCAGCTTAGGCCGTCTTCTTTCCTTCCTCGTGCCATATTTGATTATTTTTATACTCTTCCTCGGGTTCCCTCTTTTTTTTCCTTTTACTGTGTCGAACAGTCCGTCTTTCGTCCATGACTTTCCTCTTTCGGAAGAGGACGAATCAGGTCTTCGCATATGGCGTAAGTTTTTATGCAGCCGCGACCTGGTTCATGACATCATGACTGGGGCCAATGGCAAGGCTGGAGTGGAGGCGTACTCGCCCAACTTCGTCGCCCGTCAATTTGGCCTCGTCCAATGGTGGCATCTTGCCTTCTTTCATTCGTATTCTGCATCGTCAGACCGTTTTAAGGTCTTTTCTGTTTTTGAAGTTGATGGCTCCTTGATGGACACTCGCTCTTTGCTGTCTTCTTTTGTCATAGCTCCTTTCGCTCTTTGTACATCCGTTCATCCTTACTTTGACTGCTTCTGGCCATCGACCCATGAACGATATTTTTCTTTGCCTCCCGCGAGGGTGTTTTCTTTTATTCCTTTGTCCCCAAAATCTCCTGAGCCGTCGGGGTCGAAGAAAGCAGCTGAGGCGTCTAAACCCAAGAGCATAAAGCTTGCTAAAATGAAGCAGTCTTCTCCCAGTCGAAGTTCTGATTCGGACGTTCCGCTCGTCCGTCGCTCTAAGGTATGAGCTTGAGACCTGCTTTCTTTTGCATTCATACAGGTTTGAGGTATATTGATATCATGCCTGTGCATTTTTGGTGCAGGCTCTCAAGATTGATCCGCCTTCAGCAGTTCCTGAAACGGCGCGAATTCCGGAGTCCGAAGCTCATGTGGGCGGAAGCGATGGAGCGGGACCTGCAGGGATGCCAGTTGTTCAATTTCCCTCTGACGAGGATGATGCTGCTGAAGGTCTCATCATGGCGCAATCCCCAGGAGAGGGAGGTGCAATTAGAGCCGACCCCCAAGGTACGAAGCCATCTGTTGAGTCTGGTCGTTCGCGTCTAAGAGTTGAGGAGATTTCTGGTGATCATTCCTCATTTGAGCGCTTCTCTTCGGATGGTTTTTTACCAATCGTGGAGGATCCGGATGATGAGGCTGAAATGCCAGAGCCTATCTGCCCGACTAGGTCTCTTTGGTGTCACCTTAAGCAGCTTTACCCCTTAGTATGCAGGATGCCTGCCTCGTGACTTAGAGGGAGTTATAGGGACGTGGACGACCTTTATAGTTTGGCCGAATTGGAGTTATTAGAGGAGGCTCGGTCTATGTATAAAGACGACGTACTTCGTCGCATTTACGAAGAAGATGAAATCATTTATATTTCCGATTCATCTGACTCTGATTCTCTTGCAGATGTTTGGCCGATTACAGCGCCACAACATTCAACGCTAGAGGCAGCATCCCCAAACACTTCCACGCGTCAGGCTTTGGTCTTAGCACACCCGTCGTCTTCGGATTCTCTGCATTTTTTCTTCTCAAGTGGAGTCATTTGAGCCTGAGCAGCCGTCATCTTCGGCTCTCATGATTGCTGCCGCTTCTGCTCAAATAGTCCAAGTGTCGGCCGCTGCTGAGCAACCGTTGCCCTCTCGGGCTGAGTCTCTTGCTTTTCCAATGAATTCTCCTGCTCAGCCTTCTTCTCCTCAGGCTGCATCGCCGTCGACTCTTATCCCCAGCATTCATCACCCCCGGGTCCTTCATTTCAACAAGAGCCAGCGCAGCCCGCAGCTGAAGCACTCGAGGCACTGATGCATCAGCCTTCTGATTCTAGTTTTGGGATGGTAAGCCCTTCTCCCATTTCTTTTGACTCGTGGTTTTGGCTCATTTTGCTAACTCCTTCTTTGTATGCATGCATCTGACCCATTGCTGCAATCGATCCATAGCACTTTGGACCATTTTGGACGATTGTCTTCTGCTTCTTTTCGGCCTTCCTCGCCTTCAATCAGCGCCAGCGCGGATTTGGAGGGTCTTCGGAAGATCCTTGGTCAATACGCTTCATTTGCTGCACTAGAGGTTAACCAGGCTGCTCTGCCTGAGAACGTACTCCAATTGGACAAATGTTCCTCTGAACTGAACCGACTATTGACCCTTCCTGCCTTGCTAATATCTGTTGATGATCGACTTTTCCTCCAAGAGATGCAAGATGGAAAAACAAACCTCCTCTCTCGGTATCGCAATGTGCACATCTAGAGGGTCGGGCTTCGCTCTTTTGTGATGAGGAAAGAAACGCTTTGTGGTTCTCTCGAGGCGCTACATCAGACCCTGAGGGAGACTACAAAAGAAATGGTGACCGAGGAATCAGTCTTCCTGGACCTGGAGCGACAGCTGAAAGAGATGCAGCGTCTTTTTAAGGAAAGTCGAATGAGGAAAGAGGCTAAGAGGAGGGCCATCGTTACTAAAGTAGAGGAAATGGACAAATCCATGGCAGAGTATGAAGGGTTGGCCCGCATCAATTTTGAGAAAAGCTTGGCCGACTTGGATGCAGTGGGTATGGAAATACAGGATGAATGGCGCCCCAGGAGGGAGACGCTCTCGGCCATTATAGAGCTGCCTGGGGATTTTCGGCGGTCTTTGGGCCCAAAGTGATACTTTTGGAAGACGTTGTATCGTCTATCCTTTATATTTGTAGGACGTTTTCGTCCATGTTTAATGAGAACTTATTATTGTTTCAATGTTTTTGTACGTTTTCGTGTTCCCATAACGAAGGCACATATTTCTTTAAGTATTTTCCGTTTATCGCTCTTGCATGCACCCTTCCGTTTAAGTTTTGTAAATGATAAGCTCCATTTGGCAATGCGTTTTTTACCATGAATGGGCCTTCCCAATTGGGCGACCATTTGCCATACGCTGGGTCCTTAGAACCAAGTGACAACACAGTCTTCCACGCTAATTCGTCCTCCCTGAATGATTTAGCCATTACTCTGAGGTTGTATTCATTGGATATCTTTTTCTTTTGTGCTTCTAGACGATTTAGCGCATCACATCTGATGTCGTTCAATTCCAACAAGTTCTGGATCATTGCCTTGTGGTAGTCTTCCCATGTCAGTTTATCTTGCAGCATCACCCTAGTAGACTCAATATTCATTTCTACTGGAAGCACAACCTCTTGACCATACACTAATTGGAACGGTGTCACCGAAGTACTTGTTCGTGGCGACGTTCTATAGGCCCATAAAGCTTGACTCAAATAATCATCCCACCGTCTGGCGTTGTCTGTCACCATTTTCTGAATCAATCCTTTAAGGGTCTTGTTGGTCGATTCTGCTTGACCATTTGACTGAGGGTAGTAGGGGGTAGTGTTCACTAATCGGACTCCGTATTCGCCCAGTAAGTCTTTTACCTTTTCACCGTTTAATGACGTACCATGATCTACCATTATTGTCTGTGGTATACCAAATCGGTGAATTATATTTCCTTTATGAACTTGATGATCTGCTCTTGGGAGATTTTTACAACTGGGATGGCTTCCACCCATTTAGTGAAGAAGTCGGTGGCAACGACGATGAAAGCATGCCTCTTACTCGTTGCAGGATAAATCTTCCCTATCAAAGCTATCGCCCATCCCATAAACGGCCACAGTTTAATAACTGGGATAATCTCAGTTGCTGGATCCCTCTGAATAGGTCCGTGCTTTTGACAAGCAATGCATATTTTGGCATATGAGATGCACGATTCTCCCATCTTTGGCCAATAATAGGCGCTTCGTATAATCAACCATCTCATCTTTACCCCGGCTTGGTGAGCCCCACAAATGCCTTCATGCACTTCGGCCATGATAGTTTTGGATTCGGATGGCCCTACACATTTCAACAACAACCTATCTTGTCGTTTCTTATATAGCACATCTCTTGATACTATATAGTTCAAAGCTTTAAGTTTTAGCCTTTGATCCTTCACTACTTCGGGCTGCTTTAGGAATGTCTTGATTTCGTTTCTCCAATCGTCCCTTTTTTCGGCTTCGATAACCATGGCGTCCGTATCTTTAGCTCGCCTCATGAGGACTGGCTCAACCTCTTCGCTCCTGTATATCCTACCTATGTTTGTCTGTTTATATCCGGAGGCTGCTTGGGCTAAGCTATTGGCCAATTCGTTCTTCGCCCTCAGAATGTACTCCAATTCAGCGTGATCAAATCGTTCTACCAATTCTTTGGCCACGTCTAATAATGACATTACTGATGGGCTTTGACATTTGAAAGCTCCCATCACTTGTTGAATTACCAGCTGCGAATCTCCCTTGATGGACACATGGATTACTCCCATATTGAGGAGCATCTCTAGCCCAAGTATCAAAACTTCGTATTCGGCCTGGTTATTGGTGCAGCATTCATTCAACTTGACTAGGAATCGGGAAGATTCTCCCAACGGGCTGACCAGGACTAATCCTATTCCAGCTCCCTTCATTGTGCTGGATCCGTCAAAATACATCGTCTATGGTTTCAGACTACATTCGTCCAAATCCATCTCTATTTCCCTGATCGTGCTCAAACATGGATGGTCGGCCAAAAAATCGGCCAAGGTTTGATTTTTAACGGCCCTCTGGGGTTCATGCTGTATATCAAATTATGAAAGTGATAGTGACCAAAACCCGACTCTTTGATGCAAGATGGGACGAGAAAATATGTACTTTATTATATTAATTCTTGTAAACAAGTACACTATATTCGGCATAAGGTAGGCTCGTAATTTAGTACATGTGAAGTACAAAGCCAAACATAATTTCTCCATGGGAGAATAGTTACATTCATAATTCAGCAATTGTCTGCTAATATAGTAAATGGATTTCTCAATGTTCATGTTGTCATCTTGCGCGATCATCCCAGCTATGGACTGCTCTTCAGCCGCTATGTACAACTTTATTGGCTTTCCTGACACCGGGGGTACCATCACCGGCGGCTGTGACAAGTACTTCTTCAGGCTATCAAATGCTTGTTGATGTTCCTCGGTCCAGATGAATTTGTCATCGCCTTTGAACTTTAATAAAGAGGAGACCACTTTTTTTTCCCTGCACAGTTGGAGATGAATCGCCTTAAGAAGTTAATTTGCCCTAAAAACCTCTGCAACTCTTTTTTATTTCGGGGTGGCATAGCTTCGGTGATCGCCTGAGACTTATTGGTGTCGATCTCAATTCCCCGTTGGTGCACTAGAAACCTGATAAGTGTCAAAAACTTGTTTTGATATTTTTATATCGTACCGCAAGTGTACGGTGTCAAGTTTTAGTATAAATGAGTTTAGAGTGTCGAACCCACATGGATTGCGTTAACTCACACTAAGTACTACAATTGATAATCCTAACTTTATTTAGACAATATTTAACAAAATATTTAATTATAAAAATAAAATATAAAAATAATAAAATAGGAGGAACTAATACGATAGAGATTCTAGATCATGATTTCACCTAGCTGTCACCTATGTATTTGTCATGCCAATTAATCCTTGTTCAGTTATATTATTTATAAGTCAAGATTCCTCAAATATCCACTCCCTCTCTCGAGCATCAGTGAAAACATCATCAACTATAGAATTCGATATCTCTATAAAAATCCAATAGTTAACAACTCATTACGTTTTGTGATTTTATGTTAACGACTTCAAAAGACTACAGATTCTCTCGAACTCTATAAAATCCTAGGTCATATTCTCTAGATCTATTCAAAATCCCCTCTCTCGAGTGATAGATTCTAAACATTCATCATCATAAATTGTGGCCAACAATCAAGAAGCATTAAACTCAAAAGAATATAAATAAATTAATAAAATTTCATAACAAAATTGATAAACACAATACAAGGTTCAAGCATAGATTATATTATTCTCCAGAATTAAGGAGTTAGTTCATGATAAAAGATAAAATCAATGATAAATAATTCATGAATCTAATGGAAATCATTAGATTCTAAGAAAGAAACTAGAAGATATAACCCGAATTGAATCTCTTCCTCCTCGGATGTCACAACCTTTGTCTCCTCTTGTCGCTCTTCAATCCTCTACTTGGATCTCTAAAATATTTATTTCTGTGTTTTGTGCAGTATATTAACCTCCTTTTTTAATTCTGGACGAACTGTTATATTTATAGTGGAGGCAGAGAGTCATGGGTACCATTAGGGATATTAAAAACCCTAATAATTAAATCCTGAAGCGTGTAGGTTTCTCTCCGCAGCGCCGCAGCCTCATCAAATTGGCGTCTGGGCGCCTGTTTCTCTGGATTTTGTATGGGACCAGTGCTGGGAACATGCGCCTTATATCTCTTGGCAACAGGCGCCTTGGCGCCTGTATTCTTTGAATGTGTGGCGCTTTGGCGCCACTACTTGAATAGGCGCCTTGGCGCCTCTTGCTTCTGGAATTGATGGCGCTAAGGCGCCAATCTCTCGGGAATTTGGCTGGGTGTGATGAATTTCTCCCATGTTGCTCCTGTCTTATGTGCTATGATCCCGTATGGTCCCAAAACACGTGTAATTTTCCCAGGCAGGATCCATGTATTAATGCTCCTATAAATAAAACATAAAATAACATGAAAATTAATAAAAAGCACACAATAAAATAAAATAGAAATTTAAAATTAAAGAAAATAATAATAAAAGAATTGCAAGGGTTGCCTCCCCGCTAGCGCTAAGTTTAACGTCTTCAGCCAGACACAACCACCCAAATGGTTATGGTGGCTTAAACGTAGTGAACCGGGTAATCTCATCTGCTTTGTTCTTTGGTATCCACCGGTTCTTAAGACATGAAAAAGACAGCTTGGCAGACTGTGGTAATTTATCCATAGATGGTCCCCCAGGATATATAGATTGTCCCCCAATTGGAAATTCTGGACTGCATATTCGGCAAAATTGGCTCGGCCTCCTTTTTAACCTTTCAGTGATCATCTCCAAGTGAACACTGACTTTTCTTTTCCTCTTTTTGCGGCACTTTGGGATTGGTTTCAGGTTTAGCTGCAGAGAATCTTCTTTTACGTACGGCTGCACTATGCTCGTAGGTTGCTGAAATACTGATTCACAATGTCTGGTTTCAACTCCATTCTCTACTATATCTACCCTGTGACATTCTGCATCACCTTGAGGGCTCGGCATGGCTCTGAAAACACTGAAGGTGACTTCTTCATTTTGACCTATAATTATCAATTCACATTTGTTTTCTTCTTCTGTTACTGTTTCCTCCTGAAATACCATTTCATCTTCTTTACTGCCTAAGTCCTGAGAGGTGTCTTTAAACTTTTTTCTGCTCCTACAGGTTATAATTTGATATTTCTCATTGGGGTTGACTTCAATATCACTCGGAAACACCCATGTCTGTTGATTGGCCATGGAAGAAACAAGCAACCCAATTTGCGCTTCTAAATTTTTCATATTTGCCTCTATATTTCCCATTCGTGTTTCGAAGTTATCCAGCCTTGACTCATTCCTCTCAAACCTCTCTGAAGCTGTAGCTACAAACATGCTCATGAGATCTTCTAAGGAAGGTTTATGCTCAGCTCTTGGATAATTGAAGCCATGAGGAGGTTGCAAAATGTTTTCCATATCAGCATATGAAAAATTCGGATGATAATAATAGGCATAGGACTTCCTCTATAGTTGTTGAAGTTCCGATTGTTCACATACTGTACTTGTTCAAATCCTGCTCCTCTGTTGGGTAAAAGCATTCCATTAGCAGATACAGCTTCAATAGACGGTTGGCATATTTGATTTGTCAATACTGCCAGATGAGTCGTGAGGGACGATACTTGAGCTATCAGTGCACTAACAGGATCTGCCATTGCTTCTTTTCAAACTCACCTCATACGAAAAAAAACAAAATAAAATAAAATAATAAGAAATAAAAACAAAAATAAAACTTAAGACAAAAATAAAGGAAATAAAGAAAATAAAAATAAAAATAAAAATAAAATTCTAAATTAAAGCTAAGATTACTTGGTAGTAGTATTAATATGAATTAAACAAACAATCCCCGGCAACGGCGCCAAAAACTTGTTTTGATATTTTTATATCGTACCGCAAGTGTACGGTGTCAAGTTTTAGTATAAATGAGTTTAGAGTGTCGAACCCACATGGATTGCGTTAACTCGCACTAAGTACTACAATTGATAATCTTAACTTTATTTAGACAATATTTAACAAAAGATTTAATTATATAAATAAAATATAAAAATAATAAAATAGGAGGAACTAATACGATAGAGATTCTGGATCCTGATTTCACCTAGCTGTCACCTATGTATTTTTCATGCCAATTAATCCTTGTTCAGTTATATTATTTATAAGTCAAGATTCCTCAAATATCCACTCCCTCTCTCGAGCATCAGTGAAAATATCATCAACTATAGACTTCGATATCTCTATAAAAATCCAATAGTTAACAACTCATTACATTTTGTGATTCTATGTTAACGACTTCAAAGGACTACATATTCTCTCGAACTCTATAAAATCCTAGGTCATATTCTCTAGATCTATTCAAAATCCTTTCTCTCGAGTGATAGATTCTAAACATTCATCATCATAAATTGTGGACAACAATCAAGAAGCATTAAACTCAAAAGAATATAAATAAATTAATAAAACTTCATAACAAAATTGATAAACACAATACAAGGTTCAAGCATAGATTACATCATTCTCCAGAATTAAGGAGTTAGTTCATGATAAAAGATAAAATCAATGATAAACAATTCATGAATCTAATGGAAATCATTAGAGTTCTAAGAAAGAAACTAGAAGATATAACCCGAATTGAATCTCTTCCTCCTCGGATGTCACAGTCTTTGTCTCCTCTTGTCGCTCTTCAATCATCTCCTTGGATCTCTAAAAATATTTATTTATGTGTTTTGTGCAGTGTATTAGCCTCCTTTTTTAATTCTGGACGAACTGTTATATTTATAGTAGAGGCAGAGAGTCATTGGGTACCATTAGGGATCTTAAAAACCCTAATAATTAAATCCTGAAGCGTGTAGGTTTCTCCCCGCAGCGCCGCAGCCTCATCAAATTGGCGCCTGGGCGCCTGCTTCTCTGGATTTTGTATGGGACCAGTGCTGGGAACAGGCGCTTTGGCGCCTTATTCTTTGAATGTGTGGCGCTTTGGCGCCACTACTTGAATAGGCGCCTTGGCGCCTCTTGCTTCTGGAATTGATGGCGCTAAGGCGCCAATCTCTCGGGAATTTGGCTGGGTGTGATGAATTTCTCCCATGTTGCTCATGTCTTATGTGCTATGCTCCCCTATGGTCCCAAAATATGTGTAATTTTCCCAGGATCCATGTATTAATGCTCCTATAAATAAAACATAAAATAAACAATAAATGATATTTAAATATCTCGAAATATAACAAAACAATAAGCTAAAAATACCGCAATAAGTAGGTATAAACCACACTTATCAAATACCCCCAACTTAAGGTTTTGCTAGTCCCGAGCAAAAGATAAAATAAAAACTAAATTCAATTAAACAAATAAAAATAACTAAAATTAACTAAGCCACTTTCGTAGGGATCACGATTGCATTTAGCGTATGCAACAAGCCTTTAAACCCCTAGGCGGCCCTAGTGGATGAGTTATAGTCTCGTGATGGCTTACAGTGACGACACCCACAAACGTCATTCACACACAATCATACAAAAATGTAAAAATAACAAAATATAGTCTCAATAGTTGCACATCAAATTTTCCTCAAAGAAAGCATATAAATGAGATTAGAGAACCTTCAAAGTACGCAATGCGACTTAGATCCAAATTCTTGAATAAATTATCTAAGCTAGACTCACAGTGTGTGTGTGTAAAGGTTCATTCACAGTTTTAATCCTAAGTAAGCCAACTCAATGGTTTCGTTTAAAAAAATTAGAATCGATGGGTCAAACCAACCTATATATCTCAATTATGCTCTATAATTGCTTTATTTCGTGCTCAGTATGATATGATTTTTCTTTTCTTTTCTTGTCTCTTTTTGCTTTTCTCTTTTTGCACTTTTTTTTTTCTACTCACTTACCCTTTAAGGTAACATTTCTCCTCATGGTGGTCCTAATACTCGCCCATGGGTAGCTTCACGCTTATCGGTTATAGGTGGTTTATTTTCTTTCTTTAGAGACATTTTTCTTTTTAGCTATACCATACTTCATAACACTAGCAAATCAAGATAGATATCTACGCAAACGGTCATTCATCGACATGCAATTTCTTCAACTAGTCATCTTGTCAACTACTTAGGTTTTCACTGTTAAAAACCTGTTTTTAAGTGCTTACGAGTCTAACATAGATCAATTATTCAAGGCATCAGATAAAAGTAAATTGGGCACTTATCTTTTCTAAAATTTCACCCATAAACAAACAATATTATCACATGATTAATACTTTACTATCTAAGACTAAAACAAATAAATTTTTTTTAAAACAACTAAATAGCAAGTAAACAATATGCATACACCCCCCCAAACTTAAAAATTGCATTGTCCTCAATGTAAGATAAAAATTTAAAGAAAAAGAGTGAGGAACACACTACCGTGCATGGAGTTGATCAGACTCTCGCTGTTAGAATTTGATTGCGCGGGCGTTGTGTGTCTCGTGCTATTTGCATAAATAACATGCAAATTAATAAACAGCACACAATAAAATAAAATAAAAAATTAAAATTAAAATTAAAGAAAATAATAATAAAAGAATTGCAAGGGTTGCCTCCCCGCTAGCGCTAAGTTTAACGTCTTCAGCCAGACACAACCACCCAAATGGTTATGGTGGCTTAAACGTAGTGAACCGGGTAATCTCATCTGCTTTGTTCTTTGGTATCCACCGGTTCTTATGACATGAAAAAGACAGCTTGGCAGATTGTTGTAATTTATCCATAGATGGTCCCCCAGGATATGTAGATTGTCCCTCAATTGGAAATTTTGGACTGCACATTCGGCAAAATTGGCTCGGCCTCCTTTTTAACCTTTCAGGGATCATCTCCAAGTGAACACTGACTTTTCTTTTCCTCTTTTTGCGACACTTTGGGATTGGTTTCAGGTTTAGCTGCAGAGAATCTTCTTTTACGTACGGCTGCACTATGCTCGTAGGTTGCTGAAATACTGATTCACCATGTCTGGTTTCAACTCCATTCTCTACTATATCTACCCTGTGACATTCTACATCACCTTGAGGGCTCGGCATGGCTCTGAAAACACTGAAGGTGACTTCTTCATTTTGACCTATAATTATCAATTCACATTTGTTTTCTTCTTCTGTTACTGTTTCCTCATGAAATACCTTCATTTCTTTTCTTTACTGCCTAAGTCCTGAGAGGTGTCTTTAAACTTTTTTCCGCTCCTACAGGTTTAATTTGATATTGATTGCTCATTGGGGTTGACTTCAATATCACTCGGAAACACCCATGTCTGTTGATTGGCCATGGAAGAAACAAGCAACCCAATTTGCGCTTCTAAAGTTTTCATATTTGCCTCTATATTGCCCATTCGTGTTTCGAAGTTATCCAGCCTTGACTCATTCCTCTCAAACCTCTCTGAAGCTGTAGCTACAAACATTCTCATGAGATCTTCTAAGGAAGGTTTCTGCTCAGCTCTTGGATAATTGAAGCCATGAGGAGGTTGCAAAATGTTTTCTATATCAGCATATGAAAAATTCGGATGATAATAAATAGGCATAGGACTGCCTCTATAGTTGTTGAAGTTCCGATTGTTCACATACTGTACTTGTTCAAATCCTGCTCCTCTGTTGGGTAAAAGCATTCCATTAGCAGAAACAACTTCAATAGACGGTTGGCCTATTTGATTTGTCAATACTGCCAGATGAGTCGTGAGGGACGATACTTGAGCTATCAGTGCACTAACAGGATCTGCCATTGCTTCTTTTCAAACTCACCTCGTACGAAAAAAATAAAACAAAAAAATAAACCAAAACAAAATAAAAATAAAATAAGAAAAAAAAAAAAACTTAAGACAAAAATAAATGAAATAAAGAAAATAAAATAAAAATAAAAATAAAATTCTAAATTAAAGCTAAGATTACTTGTAGTAGTAGTATTAATATGAATTAAACAAACAATCCCCGACAACGGCGCCAAAACTTGTTTTGATATTTTTATATCGTACCGCAAGTGTACGGTGTCAAGTTTGTATAAAATGAGTTTAGAGTGTCGAACCCACATGGATTGCGTTAACTCGCACTAAGTACTACAATTGATAATCCTAACTTTATTTAGACAATTTTAACAAAGATTTAATTATATAAATAAAATATAAAAATAATGAAATAGGAGGAACTAATACGATAGAGATTCTGGATCCTGATTTCACCTAGCTGTCACCTATGTATTTGTCATGCCAATTAATCATTGTTCAGTTATATTATTTATAAGTCAAGATTTCTCAAATATCCACTCCCTCTCTCGAGCATCAGTGAAAATATCATCAACTATAGACTTCGATATCTCTATAAAAATCCAATAGTTAACAACTCATTACGTTTTGTGATTCTATGTTAACGACTTCAAAGGACTACATATTCTCTCGAACTCTATAAAATCCTAGGTCATATTCTCTAGATCTATTCAAAATCCCCTCTCTCGAGTGATAGATTCTAAACATTCATCATCATAAATTGTGGCCAACAATCAAGAGCATTAAACTCAAAAGAATATAAATAAATAATAAAACTTCATAACAAAATTGATAAACACAATACAAGGTTCAAGCATAGATTACATCATTCTCCAGAATTAAGGAGTTAGTTCATGATAAGATAAAATCAATGATAAACAATTCATGAATCTAATGGAAATCATTAGAGTTCTAAGAAAGAGACTAGAAGATATAACCCGAATTGAATCTCTTCCTCCTCGGATGTCACAGTCTTTGTCTCCTCTTGTCGCTCTTCAATCATCTCCTTGAATCTCTAAAAATATTTATTTATGTGTTTTGTGCAGTGTATTAGCCTCATTTTTTAATTCTGGACGAACTATTATATTTATAGTGGAGGCAGGGAGTCATTGGGTACCATTAGGGATCTTAAAAACCCTAATAATTAAATCCTGAAGCGTGTAGGTTTCTCCCCGTAGCGCCGCAGCCTCATCAAATTGGCGCCTGGGCGCCTGCTTCTCTGGATTTTGTATGGGACCAGGCTGGGAACAGGCGCCTTGGCGCCTTATATCTCTTGGCAACTGGCGCCTTGGTGCATGTATTCTTTGAATGTGTGGCGCTTTTGCGCCACTACTACTTGAATAGGCGCATTGGCGCCTCTTGCTTCTGGAATTGATGGCGCTAAGGCGCCAATCTCTCAGGAATTTGGCTGGGTGTGATGAATTTCTCACATGTTGCTCCTGTCTTATGTGCTATGCTCCCGTATGGTCCCAAAACACGTGTAATTTTCCCAGGAACCATGTATTAATGCTCCTATAAATAAAACATAAAATAAATTATAAATTATATTTAAATATATCGAAATATAACAAAACAATAAGCTAAAAATACCACAATAAGTGGGTATAAACCACACTTATCAAAACCCTAGGAAATTTCCCGCGCACACCCCGAAAACACATTTGGCAGGGTTCATTCTTAGTTTGAACTTTCTCATTCGTTCAAAGGTCGTTGCTAAATGGCCAAAATGTTCGTCCATAGTCACAGATTTAACCACTATATCGTCCATATAGACTTCTACGAATTCACCAATCATGTCATGAAAGATCAAGTTCATGGCCCGCTGATAAGTGGCACCAGCATTTTTCAGGCCGAATGGCATGATCGCCCATTCATAACACCCTAGAGAGCCTGGGCATCTAAAGGTCGTCTTATGTACATCATCTTCGGCGATGTAAATCTGATTATATCCCGCATACCCATCCATAAACGAGTACACTTGATACCTCGCCGTGGAATCCACTAGGGAATCTACTGTCGGCATTGGGTATTGATCCTTTGGTGTTGCTAGGTTTAAATTTCTGAAATCTATACAGATCCTTATCTTTCCATTCTTTTTCCTAACTGGGACAATATTTGACAACCATTCCACATATCTAGTCGTCCTAATGAATTTTGCCTCTAACAGTCGTTCAACTTCTTTCTTAATATCAAGCATGACATTAGGCGCAAACCTCCGGGGAGGCTGCCTGTGAGGCTTATGGCTTGGCATGATTGGCAGCCTATGCTCTACCAACGTCCTATCTAAGCCAGGCATCTCATTGTAGTCCCATGCAAAACAATCTTTTTATTTTTGTAACAAACTAACTAGCTTTTCACGTACCTGGGGCTCCAATTCCTTGCTGACGTAAGTTATGCGCCTATCGTGCTCATTCCCCATATTTACCTCGTCCAAAGCATCTTGTCCTCTTGAGATGTTTTTCTTGCGTCGTCCATTCAGGGCGAACTCTTCTTCCTTTGATTCTCCTCCTTCCATCAAGTAGTCCACTCCACATAGTTCTTTTATTTTGTCCTCCGTCTGGTGTGCAACAATTTGCCTCTTAAGGCCGAAATAGCGGCATGTGCTTCGTCCTCATTTCTTCGCTCTATCACATAGGCCAATAAATTGGCCTTGGAGGCCGCAAGAGCGGCTTGCTCCTTATTCTGGCCGTACTTCATTCGAACCGCTGTGTGTTGGTTCTCCAAAGACCACTGTGGTTGGTCTCGTCTGTGCGAACAAATCGTCCAACAACCCAGAGGGGTAAAACTCGTCATTTTGAGCCACAATGGTCGGGCTTTCCCCTTTATTCAAAACTCTAGTCGGCCCATAGTTCTCTTCGTACATGAAGTACTTGGTCGAGTTTGTCTCCGCAGTGAAAGGCTTATTGTCGGCATGCACTATCTCCAATTCATCCCTTTGGTTCCAGAAAACCAGGCATTGATGAAGGGATGCATCGGCTGCCGTGAATCCAGTCTTATCCCATGAGCATATTGTATGTGGTTGGTCCATCTATGATGAAAAATACCACTGTCTTCGTAGTATTTCCCACTTGCAGGTCCCATGGAATAACTCATTTTACTGTCGTCGCCCCTCCATTAAAGCCGATAAGCACCACTTCCGTATGGAGAAGGTCTTCTTCGGACTTTACCAAACGTTCTAAAGCATCCTAAATGGTATTGCATTAATGGCCGCCCCGTTATCAATTAGTACTTTGGTGACAGGTATCCCGTTAGCCTTTGCCTTTACATACAACGGCCGCAGGTGCTTCGTCATTTGTTTTGGTGGCTTCAGGAAAAACACTCTCCCTGATAGCCCTATTTCCATTGCTTGATCGCCTTCAACTTACGGCGATTCCTCTTTCATGTCCCATATGGAAAGTGGCAACGTGGCTGGTGAATTCTGGGAGACATGATTGACAATCAATCTCCATTTTTCGGCTCTGGTGAGGGTCCGTTTTACCTTAGGCGTCCCATACAAGACAAGGAACGGATATCGTCCCAAATCTTCTTCCAATGTCCCGACTGCATGATTACCGGCTTAATATAATTCTATGAGAATCCGATTCTGTGAAATTCCCTTTCTCCTTAATTCAGTCTTGATGTCTATTTCTTCTTCTATATCGGTCATCTCCTCGTCTTCAGTTTCCCTGTCTGTGATTGAGAGCGCTGCAAATTCAGTTTTGTCACCCTCATAAACGTCCTCGCTTGTTCCAGCTTCCCAATTGTTATCTCTCCTGAATTTCCCAGGCAATAGGTAATGATTAGCCACCACTGGCGGCATACTGCCGAACTGAATGACGATAGACGGCTCTTCATGGTCTGTTTCGTCATGTTTCCGTCTGCCGAATTTAGTGCGTTCGTCGCAACTTGTCACTGTCCCTTATTTGTCGTCACCCCTTTTTTATTTACTTATGTTTTCTCTATGGTGCGAGGGCTACAGCCTGTGGTGGCCTTTGCTTCACCTTGTTGATGCATCAAACGGCTATAATTCCTTTGGTGTTGCCTCAACTGCGTCCTTGTCATTTCGTCTACATGGGGATAGCTCATGTCTGGCCGCTGGCCCGAGTGTGGCTTTTGGTACGAATGCCAAACATTGGGCCGATTAATCTTCAGCCAGAACGTCCTTACATTCTGGACGAAATTTGAATTCTCCCCATAGAACCTTGGGGCGAAGGTCCGGGGCTGCCATGATGATGGCTTTCTCTTTGCAGGCCTTTCGCAATTGTCAGCTAACTCTTTCATCAATTCCATGTCGTTCTTGCATCGAATACAAATGTTCTGCTGGTCTCCTTGCTCTGAATGTGCCTTAATCCTTTCCAGAGTGCTTGGACAATGACGGTGATGTCCTTCGTCAAGCACTAATTTGACTTTCGGCAGGTTCATCTTGGCAAGGTCTGGATTGATCATGTTCAACCCCACCGATTTTGGAAACGGGTCGCTGTCCACTGCTATCTTTTTCTCGAACGTAATTTGTCCAGATTCAATAGCATCATGTAAGACATTACGAAAAACAAGTCAATTATTAGTTGTATGAGACCATGAATTGTGCCACTTACAATATTTTTTACTACCGATTTGCTCGACTGTTGGCAACGTATGTCTGTCGCTCAAGCTAATTTGCTTGTCCTTATGCAACTGGTCAAATATAGCATCGACTTTAGTAATATCAAAGGAGAAGCTCCTACTGTTTTTATCATTCTTTTCACTCGCTTGGGGTTCCGCCCACGTCTTACAAACGTAAGGTTTCCCGTTAACCAATTCGGAAAAACATAAATCAGCCGACTCAGTGTTTACTTCACCCATTTCATAGTCGATATTTATAATATGTCCCTTTTCTCGAATTCTTCATTTGCTCATCTTCTCGTAATAATCGCTCATAACGCACCACACTAGTGGTGAGTTGGGGAAGGTCCCAAAACTGCGATCCTGAAACTTTTTTTTAGATCGAGATTTAAGCAACCTTGAGCGATCCTCACAAATTCTTTTTCGGGCAAAGGCACGTAACATCGGCCTCGGGCTACCTTAAACCGTTGTAAAAATGTCTCGGCCCACTCTCCTGGCAATTGTCTTAGGTTTGCCAAATCGGCTAAGGCCACTTCAGATTCAGCCTTGTAAAATTGCGCATGAAACTGTTGCTCCATCTGCTGCCAACTTTCTACCGAATTGGCCGAGACATGACATACATACCATGAGAAAGCTACCCCTGACAGTGATCCTTGAAATAATCTCAGTTTGTGGAAATCATTGACTTCCCCACACTGGAGGGTAAATCCTCTACGTGTTCCATGATAGAAACTTCCTCAGACCCCGTAAAGAGGGAAAAATCTGGTATCTTGTAGTTTCTAGGCCACATCGACCCAATCAGGATACGGTTTCCGATATCTTGGCCGAATTGGCCGTATGCCTAGACCAAATTGGTTTTGAAGGATCTCGGTCATTTGCCCATTTAGCATATCATTGCCATTAAACGGCATAGCTATGGGCGGTGGCTGCGGTCCTCTAAAAAGTGGGACATAATCATGATTCTGTCCTTGAGAAACCTGGACACCCTGAGGTAACACCACTTCATTTTGTGCCATATTTGGCCCTTGGTGTATATTCGGCCCTAATTGTGGGCCATTGCCTCCATGACTTATTCCTCCCTTGAGAACCGTAGGGATGTTGGTCCCATGTAGAGGAACATTACTAAGACCAGCCTCCTGACTGCTCGCCGTAGGGAGGGGCGTAGTCCACGGCAGCGCCGTCCCGCCGTTTACACATTTGGCCATTAATTCATTCATCGAGTTTAGATGTTTAGCCATGTTTTCATAATGCAAATTGATAGTTGATACAAATTTATCTATGACATGCGCATTTTGAAGCCTAACCTGTTCGACAACATCCTGTGTGAATTCACCGAACAACGCGTGCACCGCGTTAGGGCTGAGTTCTCTCATAGATTCGTACCGATTAGCATCTGCCATACCCTCGAATTGACCCACTATGGCTGGAACGTTGGGCTGGTTGGTTTGCTCCAGTCCTCCTTCCTCCGCAGTTGAGCCAGTTTGAGCGTTTCTTTTCGGAGGCATCTCCACTCTTTACACCAAATCTCCCATTGTGGTCGCCAAAAACTGTTTGCGTAATTTTTATGCGTGAAGAAAGAAGAACGTGTAAGGTTCAAACCTCCTGAGACAAAATCCCAACAAGGGGCGTTTGATTGAGTGAATAAACCTCCAAGGGGCACAAGCACACAAGTTACAGTCCTAAAGTTACAATCTAAGAAATGAAAAATAAAAATATGCTCATTTGAGTCTTCATTTGATCGGGCTTTCTCTCTTGGCATAGATAAGCTTTTATAGTGAAGTTTTCCAACCGTTTTAAGTGGTTCTAGTATCTCCCTGCAGTTGCTGGATCGTGCCTGTAACCGCTGAGCTGCGCGTCTCAACTGATTGGTTGTGGAGGAAAACTGTCCAACTGCCATGATCGTGGAAGTAATCGTATCATGGGTTTTCGTCCTAAATGTAACCGCATCATTGGTTTTCGTCCTAAACGCTGGTCTGATCGCCTCATGCTCTTTGTCGCCCTTTGGTCCATCTCCCTTCTTCCCTTCGCTCTTTCTTTAGTCCCAGGGCGATTTCATCCTATGGTGGAGATTTTCGTCTGCTAACAGATATATATAATTTTTTACTTGTCAAAAGAGTTAAAGATTTTATGATGTTGAATTGAAATGCTGGATCAGAAGTGTAGGGCAATTTATGTTTTGAGGGAGAGGCTATTGGTATTTGTGTTGTGTATGAAACAAGAACAATTCGCGTACATAGGCCATTTAAGGTTAGACAGTCTCGGCTTATTTTAATATGTAGCAGGTTCAGGATCGGTCCTGATATTCTCGGGATCTAATGTCATTTTTATATTTTGAGACCCCTAACTTTAGCATAATATAATAGCAAAAATAATTTGAAGCCCTTAACCATTAGTTATTCGGACGATATAATAAAAAAATTAGGGGTCATAGATAGGTATCTCTCTCGCATATGCTCAAGGCCGGCAGATTGCTTAAAAATTTAAGGTGTTAGTTCTAGTTCTATTCTTCTAAGTGTGGGTTGAATCTAAGTGTAACTTGTCAAGCATTGGAGGTTGGAGCCCTATCAACGGGTGGATCATTTATCATTATGGAATTCGTTAAGTTTGGTTTTCCTAGAGGCAATCAGGTGAGGTGAGCCTGGGAAGCTTTATGTTAACTTTGCAATAGCAAATGTCAATTTGTTTCTGATATTTGAACTGTTTATTGCTCTTCAGTCAGTTTTAGGGAGGAAGCTTGCTGAAATGCATAAAGATGGGAAATCTAGTAAATGTTTCTGTTTCGATGTTGAATAATCAATTAATTAATATTTATCTAATCAAATTACGTATCAAACATATCTACACATTAATTATTGAAATGATCGAAATGCCCATAGGCATGTATATTTTCGTTTAACCATAAACGATTTATGAATAATCAATTTTACTCATAAAATGTTACTTTAGTGCTCTACGTATATGTTTCATTATGTGATTCTCTAAGTTCATCTATATCCGTCACATAATCTAATTTTGTGTCAATAATTTACCCACTCGTAAATTATGACGACCACGAATAATCTTGTTCAACTATATAAGTCAAGGTCCTCGTATACATATAATTCATCTGTCATAGGTATCCGAATTATACTGGAGACATAGATATTATCGTCAAATCTCCTGAGATATAATCTCTTCAATGTATAGATCTATGATCTCTCAATAACGCTCGGAACTCGCTTCCGTAGTGTACCACAGTCATGGATTTAACATATCACAATCTCATGAAGTTGATACTTGAATCATACACACATGACTTACAGATTCTCTTTGAATATATCACCGAATATCCTGAGCATCAGCCTATACCCAACGAACAGGCGGATGATAAACCTAGATAGGTAGGTGACGTGACTATCATTTAAGTGTGGAGGATAACTCATGTTGGGGTTTTGGGCATAGGGCGCAGCGGAAACGCGGTTCGGGCGAAATCGTAATTTTAAAAATTTTAAATTATCGAACAAATTATTCAATATCCAATATGAATAATTCATTCATATTTCACCTAAACACATTTATTCAATATCAAATAACGATATAAATGAGGTAAAAACTTCGCGAAACTTTTACGAAAAACGTTTTCCCGTAAAATGACGCAAAACACGTTTTTGACCGAACCGACCACACAACACTTATGGGGACTGCCCAGGTCAGCCTCAATAGTGTTAGGGCAGTTCATGGGCTGCCCGAACAGTGACGGTTGTCCAAACAGTGAATTTGTCATTGTTCGGACAGCCGTCACCCGGTTGGCTCAAAAGTCACCCGATAACACCGTTTTCGCTAATTTCAACTCCGAAATAATTTCCGGCAATTGTTCCAACACCCAAAACACATTCAATACATTTATATGACATCAATTTCATCAACATAAACCCAGATTTTCCAGAACTGATCCAGAAACAAAAAATGCCAATTTTTCATACTTTAAATCCAATTTTTCAAGATTAATCCAATTAATCAAAACACCAATCAAAGTCAACACACATTAAGCACCCAAGAATAATTCCAGGCATTACAAGAGTGGTCATAACACTCTAGAATGGCAACATATCATCAAATGATCAAATTGGACAATAATTATAATAATATCATCCAAATCTCCTTTACACATGCACAACACTTCCAATTCGATCATCCAAATCCAAAAGCCTAATTTTTAACAAGTAAAGAAAACCCTAGAAATATTCTAGCAACACAAGAACAAGAAACTAAATTTCCAAACTCAAGAAGATTAAAGATTACCTTTTAATCTCCAATTTTCCTAAGCATTTTTCTTATTTTTCTTCACTTTTCAACTTGAATCATCAAGCAACTTTGAAACCCATTTTATTTAGAGGCTCTCGGCCAAGGAGGAAAAAATTAGAAAAAGAAACAATTTTTTTTTAATTTAAAGAGAGGTTGCCGACTTAGGTGGGGTAGAAATGTCATTTTACCAATTTAATCCAATTAAAAACATTAAGCTTTAATGTAAGCAAATCAAATTTACACACATTAGGCTTAATAAAATCATGTCATGTGTTTCAATAATAATTAAACATATTTTATAACATTTCTGAAATATGGATATTATTTAACTATTCAAATATTTAACAATTAAATATCTAAATAATTAATTAATATAATTATTATATATATATATGTATTTTTATTTACATAAATAATAAATACATATATTTACGGCATATGTCAAAGTCTCATTTGACAATTAATTAATATGTATCTAATCAAATTATGTATCAAATACAAATACACAATAATTATTAAATGACCAAAAACCCCTAATGCATGTGTTATCGTTTTAACCGATTAAATGATTCAAATTAACTCATTTAATCCGATGAAGTATTATGAATAATCTGTATTATTCATAACGCGTTGCCCAAGTGCTCAACGACTACACTTCATATTGTGGGACTCTCTAAGTTTAGGTTTATCCGTCACGAAATCCAATTTTGTGTCCATAATTCACCCACTCATGAAATATGACGACCACAGATAATCTCGCTAAACTATGCAAGTCGAGGTCATTGCATACGTATAATCCATCTGTCACAGGCTATCCATATTATACCTGGGATATAAATGAGAACGTCAAATCCTTTTGGTATAATATAATCGACTTTCAATTTACGATCTCTAAATAACACCCGGAACTGATTTCCGAAGTTATACTACGACCATGGATTTACTAGATCGCAAACACGTGTAGGATGTTTATGCCCTGTACACATGACTGACTGATTCTATCTTGATACGCACAGGATATCACGAGCATCAGTCCACACCCAACGAACATGCGGAGGTCTGATCTAAATAGATTGGTGACGTGACTGTCATCAAAGTGTGGAGGATAACTCATATATCCACAGTGATATCTCAAGTCGAATGACCACTATGCTCGCTCAACTCGAGAAGATTCCTATTGACGTTGGTGTACCATCTATTAGGAAATCTTCAGTGAGTCGTTCAGTGTTTATCAAATATACACCTACATGTCTATACGAGTCTCCTGAGACTCGTGGTTCATTGGGATAAACCATTGGACCAAGTCACGATATACGACATGTACTGGTCTCAGCGGATTTTACTAACCGACTTGTGTTAGTAAATCTTGACCAGGAACTTTATTTAAGGATATACATCTTATAGTGCGCTTCTCAATATCAATTACAAACTACGTTGTAACTGTGCACTACATTATAATCCTAGGGTCTTTGTCTAATATACACGTATCACTAAATCAGATTTAGTTTCAATCTAATCATAATTAGATATCTAATCGAAATTAGATCGAATATGTGTATAAAAGACAATAGGTGCTACCATTAAATAAGTAATATTATGGAAAATAAAATTGCTTGTATTCATGAATCGGACATAAATACGATCCGGATTGGCACTCTGAGCATCAACCCTAACAATTTCTCCCACTTGTTCTAGTGCCAATCCACGGTATCATATACACATCTCAATGTATATCACATATTCATGGCCATCAAGAGCTCATCTAGCACTCAAGAGGTATGCAATAACAAGTAAGCCCGCTTTAACAAATTGAGTCCGTCCAACAAACTAAATCGTTTTCCTTAGCCAGCATCATTCATATTTTGTAGAACCCAAATTCTACATCAATATGATTCAGATGCGATATCAATATTGTGCTATAGCTATTAAGTTGTCTATGTATTTAGATTCAAATCCAAATACTATGAGACAACCGCAAACACTACACTAATATGAAAAAAACTTCTAATCTATAAGGTCACTACGTAACTTCAAAAGTCAATACTTCATAAGCTGCAATTGATTCCACTTGTTTAGTAGAATCAACGGTGACACTCTCACTGCATCTTTTCTGACTTTATATGACATAGACCATCTAATGTCATAATTAGGATCAAAACTAATCTGACCTTATGGTTGCAGACTAAATTCTCTATGAATAAGAAACTCATACTAAATATCTCTAAGATAACAAAGAATATGTTTCAAGACCCATCATATGGTCTGCAACATATCAAAATAACTCGTAACAATTATGATTAAATTGTTATCTTTAATTGCACATAATTTAGTATTCATTACACCAACATCCTATGATGCATAAGATTGACTAGACATTCCAATCAATCTCACTTTCGACAAAGGAATCATCCTTTACGAAAGATGAATACTATATATATAAAAGACACGTTAACTGTCAAGCAGTTATACTAACTGTCATACAGATAGTCTTACGGTGTCCTTTATTAGATTATATATAATACGTGACTAATGAGAGTATCTCACAAGTCTCTTGTTTTATATCATATATAAAACTTTATATCAAATATATCAGAGACTACTCTCACTCATTACACGAAGAAAAGAATACTCAAGTAAACATTTTACTTTACAAACATCTCATTATTACTTTAATAATGATAATGTCGTTAGGATATATAACACTAGAAAGAAATTTGTACGCTCCCACTGACTCCACTAGGATGTATTCTCTATGTTTTGATAAGATCAGACAATCTGACTGTATCAAAATTAGAGAACACAAATTTTCGGAAAACTTATCCGAGTCTACAATAGGCTCTATAAGCTAGTATATCAAACTGTGATATTAGCAGAATACAAACTCTAGGGTCATTCTAGAATAAACTCTTCAAACAAAGAAACCACAACAGATCTCTCATTCGAAGAAAACATTCAGGAACGCCACTTTGTATTCTTTAGCCAAAATACATAGTTTAATATCAACATTAACCAACAAATCTTTAATTGTTCAATTAGTGCGACTTGAGACAAGTTTCCTCAGAATCTACAATAGATCACTGAGTAAAACATTTCTCACTATCATACTGTAAAGGTCAAACATTTAATTAGCTCACATTGCTTTTGTTGCGCAAACAGTTTACACATTTTATGAACTATTCATAACGAAAGCTTAATCAAGATCAAAACTTGATCGTAGTAAGCTACGAACAATTTTAGATATATGTTTCAATGTTAACTTCCGAAATCGATATCAAATATCGCTCCCACTATAAGTTATAGGATAACTTTCTTCGATAAGAAAACAACAGAACCAATAAGTATCAAATACTTTGTAAATGATTCTGACATCCTATTAAACTTATACGGAAGATATCGTAGAGTCATTTCATCTAATTAATTATGTAGTTCCATTACAGTATATCACTCTCACATTTGACTTCAATAAGTCAAGTCTTTTCTACAATTGTCATACATCTGATGTAACACACCAAGTAATAAAATAATTTTATTACTCGGGATCGTAGAAAATATATTCTATCAAATAGAATATAATATTCTATTAAATAGAATAAATTTTAAACTTTTACTTGTACCACCGAGGCGCAAATACTTTCAATTATATAACAATTATACAAAAGAAAGTTTCGAATCTCAAACTTTTCAAGATTCAAATTTTCTACCATACATATCATATATGTAACTGTAGGAACGAATGAAACCTTAATTAAAGAGATGAATTAGTGTTACTGGAGCATATCCCCAAGAGTATTGAAAAATTAATTCGGTAACACTCAATATTAACGAATCAAATTATATAAGATTCAATTACTCCCACCGACCAATTCCATCAAGATGGAATCGTGGAAGTTTAATATTGAGTAAGAATCACATTCTTTAAATAACTTTAGAACTAATTGCCTTTAAATTCATATGTTTGATCATATCAAACATCTTTGAACAATTCAAAGATTCACGATGAATTTCAAAATTATAGTTTTCTATACTTCAAATAGAATATCTTTCAACCATTCAAAATATTTTATCTGCGTTTCATCAGAAACATATTGAAAGTTCTCAAACCATTCAAGACGTTCAATATATATTCTTTTAGAAACACGCAACTAAGTCATGACAATTCATTAACTAAGTTACGAAGTAAAGAAAACTATCCAAGGTAATTTCTAATTCATTAAATACATACATCCAATGTAGTAGTCTAATAAATCTTTTGGTCCAATGACGATCACTGGTTAAATGAAATTTAATCACATCTTGAGTACAATATTCATTAAATGGATAAGGATATTTGGCGTGATCTTGTATCAGACCATCCTTTTCCATAAGGAATACACATCTTATGCTTATGTGATAAAATCTCATAAAGCTCAGTTCAAAGTTATTTAGTTAACCGAATATTTTCTTAATGTTTATATTTTCATTAATGACACTACTAGTCATATTAAAATATATAACAACTGTTTATATAGAACAAGTAACTATCCAATAGTCACAAGTTCTGATATCAAATATCAAAACAGTTATTAAACATTATTTTAATTAACTAGACGAGAGATCTAGTATCCAATACATATAGTTGTCGTATTATGAGAATCGATATTCTATATACACAACTATACACATATCCTTTATTAAGCTTTATAATTTGCGTTCAATTATTCACAACAATTGTAAATAATTGATTAGCAAACTGTGTCAAAACACGTGACTTCTAAAAGTCACTAAAGCTAAGAAACGTCATTATAAGATAAATAAAATATCTAATGGGGTTTTTTTAATGCCAGTCAAGAATCTCGAGACATGAACCAATTCAAGTCAATTCTTACTCATAAGAAACTATTTTTCCTAGACAATAATATCCTAAATAGATATCTATTTAGATTACTAATCAAGATTTTTCAAGAAAATAGGAACAACAGTTCCCGATTGTTTGAAATAATCTAACAATATCTTAGTCTGATGTCATTCTAGAACCTATTCTAGAAATACGCAACCATAAGTAAAGTCAGAAAATATATTCAAGTAATATGAATGCAGTGGATTAGAAGCATAAATCTATTAACAATATAGAATAAAAGAAAACAAAAGCAGCAATTTCCATAAAATTACGCACTGCTTTAGTTATGGATTTTTAACCCAGCAATGTCTCCCACTACTTTACGTAATATCGTAATCCCCAACGGAGAACAGGAATTCAATAATTAAATTGAATTCCATAGTGAGAGTAGGATCCCATGAATATATTTCGAATCACAGCTTTGGCACGATCTCGCCTACATATATTCATTAGGTAGACAACTCATTGTCAATCACTCACCAGTGACTCCCGATTTTGATCCTGATCAATTCTCGTTATGACAGCTTTGGCACGTTCACAAGGAGGCGTATCAAGACTTCATTTGCCAATGACAAACCCAAGCTACCGATGTATTTCTGACAGCTTTGGCACGTTAGGGATTTCCACTTGAATTTGTCTAGTATCAATATACAACCGGCATGGATAAAATTCTATCAACTACACCCTCATTGCTTTGGCACGATCTCGGATGCAGCCATAGAAAGTTACCCATAAACCGTATTGACAAGACGGACCAAGAAACATGCATCCAATACATGTTACTTTACAACTTTATTTTAAGCGGGGATATTCCTCAAGGAAATATTGCTCCACATCTAATGCAAAATTTTAATCTAAGTGATTTTCTAAACAACTCAATTCTACCTTAGAAAACATAACTTAATTTAACCATTAAATTTCTGTTACGTTTCCGTTAGCGTAGAACCAAAAAGTCAATAAACATATAGATTACATGCATGTGAAAATATTAAAATTGGATTACATATCATATATCAAGCATGACTAATGTAATGGATGAAGCATCAGACCTGCTATGATACCATTTTTGTTGGGGTTTTGGGCATAGGGCGCAGCGGAAGCGCGGTTCAGGCGAAATAGTAATTTTAAAACTTTTAAATTACTGAACAAATTATTCAATATCCAATATGAATAACTCATTTATATTTCACCTAAACATATTTATTCGATATCAAATAACGACATAAAAGAGGTAGAAACTTCGCGAAACGTTTACGAAAATGATTTCTGTAAAATGACCTAAAACACGTTTTTGACCGAACCGACCACCCAACACTTATGGGGACTGCCCAGGTCAGCCCCAATAGTGTTAGGGCAGTTCATGGGCTGCCCGAACAGTGACGGCTATCCAAACAATGAATTTTTCACTGTTCGGACAGCTGTCACCCGATTGACTCAAAAGTCACCCGGTAACGTCGTTTTCGCTTATTTCAACTCCGAAATAATTTCCGGCAATTGTTTCAACACCTAAAACACATCTAATATATTTATATGACATCAATTTCATCAACATAAACCCAGATTTTCCAGAACTGATCCAGAAATCAAAAATGCCAATTTTCAAACTTTAAATCCAATTTTTCAAGATTAATCTACTTAATCAAAACACCAATAAAAGTCACCACACATGAAGCACCCAAGAACAATTATAGGTATTACAAGAGTGGTCATAATACTCTAGAATGACAACATATTATCAAATGATCAAATTGGACAATAATTATAATAATATCATCCAAATCTCCTTTACACATGCACAACACTTCCAATTCCATCCTCCAAATCCAAAAGCCCCATTTTTAACAAGTAAAGAAAACCCTAGAACTATTCTAGCAACACAAGAACAAGAAACTAAATTTCCAAACTCAAGAAGATTAAAGATTACCTTTTAATCTCCAATTTTCCTAAGCATTTTTCTTATTTTCTTCACATTTCAACTTGAATCATCAAGCAACTTTGAAACCCATTTTCTTTAGAGGCTCTCGGCCAAGGAGGAAAAAATTAGAAAAATAAACAATTTTTTTAAATTTAAAGAGAGGTTGCCGACTTAGGTGGGGTAGAAATGTCATTTTACCAATTTAATCCAATTAAAAACATTAAGCTTTAATGTAAGCAAATCAAATTTGCACACATTAGGCTTAATAAAATCATGCCATGTGTTTCAATAATAATTAAACATATTTCATAACATTTATGAAATATGAATATTATTTAACTATTCAAATATTTAACAATTAAATATCTAAATAATTAATTAATATAATAATATATATATATATATATGTATTTTTATTTACATTAAATAATAAATACATATATTTATGACATATGTCAAAGTTTCATTTGACAATTAATTAATGTGTATCTAATCAAATTATGTATCAAATACAAATACACAATAATTATTAAATGACGAAAAACTCATAATGCATGTGTTATCGTTTAACCGATTAAACGATTCGAATTAACTCATTTAATCCGATGAAGTATTATGAATAATCTATATTATTCATAACGCGTTGCCCAAGTGCTTAACGAGTACACTTCATATTGTGGGACTCTCTAAGTTTAGGTTTATTCGTCACGAAATCCAATTTTGTGTCCATAATTCACCCACTCATGAATTATGACGACCACATATAATCTTGCTAAACTATGCAAGTCGAGGTCATTGCATACGTATAATCCCTCCGTCACAGGCTATCTATATTATACCTGAGATATAGATGAGAACGTCAAATATTTTTGGTATAATATAGTCGACTTTCAATTTACGATCTCTAAATAACACTCGAAACTGATTTCCGAAGTTATACTACGACCATGGATTTACTAGATCGCAAACACGTGTAGGATGCATATGCCCTGTACACACGACTGACAGATTCTATCTTGATACGCACAGGATATCATGAGCATCAGTTCACACCCAACGAACAGGCAGAGGTCTGATCTAAATAGATCGATGACGTGACTGCCATCAAAGTGTGGAGGATAACTCATATATCCACAGTGGTATCTCAAGTCGAAGGACCACTATGCTCGCTCAACTCGAGAAGATTCTTATTGACGTTGGTGTACCATCTATTAGGAAATCTTCAGTGAGTCGTTCAATGTTTATCAAATAAACACCTACATGTCTATACGACTCTCCCGAGACTCATGGTTCATTAGGATAAACCATCGGACCAAGTCATGATATACAACATGTACTTGTCTCGGCGGATTTTACTAACCAACCCGTATTAGTAAATCTTGACCAGTAACTTTATTTAAGGATATACATCTTATAGTGCGCTTCCCAATGTCAATTACAAACTACGTTATAATTGCGCACTACATTGAAAATCTGATTTAGTTTCAATCTAATCATAATTAGATATCTAATTGTAATTAGATCGAATATGTGTATAAAAGACAAGAGGTGCTACCATTAAATAAATAATATTATGGAAAATGAAATTGCTCGTATTCATGAATCGGACATAAATACGATCCGGATTGGCACTCTGAGCACCAACTCTAACAACTCATATATCATATGTGGTATCTCAAGTCAAATGACCAATATGTTACTCGACTCAAGAAGATTCATATTGACGTTGGTGTATCGTATATTAGAAATTTTCAGTGAGTCGCTCAGTGTTCATCTAATATGAACACCTAATGTCTATACGAGTCTCCATATACTCGCGGTTCACTGAAATAAACCACCAGAATCTAATATTTGATATATGATATGTACTAGTATCCCGAGTTTACTTACTAATCAAGAATGTAAACCTTGACCAGAATCAATTTAATAATGATATTGTTATAATATCTCTCATTATTAGTTGAGGCGCTTTTAAAACTATATTACAATTTAATCATTCTATGATCATTTACGCCTTTACCATATACAAAAGAAAAAATATTGATGAAAATTTATATTTTATTTATAATAAATATACGTACAAGTATGAGTTTGTTTGATATTGTGCTTTGACCTGTGATGAAATGATAAAATTGTGTTTGAGTCAAAACATATTTTTTAAGTATTTGGTTAATGATGAGAAATTACGATTACTAATCATGTTTTCTTTCAAAAACTAAGTTTTACAAAGGCTAAAAATTTTAGTTTTTCTTCATCATCAAAATATTAAAAAAGCGCACTGTAATTACTTTTGTACCATAAATCGAAATTTCATAATACTGTTTATGAACCACTGTTTGTTCACCACATTTTTCTAATCGCAATACCAAACACAGCCTATGTATTTACAGAAAATTACATAAGAAATTGGTGAACCGAACACCTAACTCCAAAAAATATTACACTTTTACATTAGCCTACAATCAATTTAATACATGTAAAATAATCTATAAGACTATAGAAAGTCCACAAAAAATACCATAGAACTATCAATCACAGTCTTCACAACTAGGGTTGGATCTACCCGCACCAAATATTTTATAGACCGGAGAAAATAAATAATTATTCTTGTAAAAATAAAAAATATAAAAAACCAACACTCACAACATATAAATCTGCGATCTCTCAATAACACTCGGAACTCGCTTCCGCAGTATACTACAATCATGGATTTAACATATTAAAATCTCTTGAAGTTGATACTTGAATTCTGCACTGAACACATTATTGACAGATTCTCTCTGAATATATCACTGAATATCCTGAGCATCAGTTTCGAACAGGCAGATGATAAATCTAGATAAGTCGGTGATGTAACTGTCATTTAAGTGTGGAGGATAACTAATATATCATATGTGGTATCTCAAGTCAAATGACCAATATGTTACTCGACTGAAGAATATTCATATTGACGTTGGTGTATCGTACATTAGGACTTTTCGATGAGTCGTTCAATGTTCATCTAATATGAACACCTAATGTCTATACGAGTCTCCATATACTCGCGGTTCACTGAAATAAACCACCAGAATCTAATATTCTAATATACGATATGTATTAGTCTCCCGGGTTTACTTACTAATCAAGAATGTAAACCTTGACCGAGATCATTTTTTTTTTAGAAAGGTAATATATTTCAAACCAACACATTACAAAGAGAGAACAAAGTATGGTGTGGATCTGTCCACACCTCACAGCTTAGGTTGTCAACAGAAAATTTCGCCAACCCATGAGCTTTTCATATTACAATATCTAGGAATGTAACTAATATTAGCATCTCCCAATTTTTGAACAATTTTACGGATCTCATAGATCAACCAATTTACTTCATTATCACTGCAACTAAGACCCGTGGCAAGCCGCACCACATTTAGAGCATCAGCTTCTAACAACAGAGGTTTCAAATTCAGTTGATCTACAATTATTAGGCCCAACAGCATTGTCTTCGCTTCAACAAATTCCACACTACCCATAAATTTCGAGGGTTGAATTGCAGCCGCAACCACCTCTCATTTGTCATTATGAAAAACAGCTCCCAGACTTGCACGATTTTTAGTCTTATCAGTTGCCCCATCGACATTAACCTTGATCCAGTCCGTCGGGGGCAGTGTCCACATTTGTCTTTCCTCACTATGGTCAGCCATATTATCTGATTCTTTGCGCACTCGTCTATAAGATTCGTAACTTTTTTCAGCTTTGTTTGTGATATACCAATGCGCCTCCACTTTCTTTTCAAAAATGAACTGGTTTCTTGCAGCCCAAAGTGACCACATCAGAGATCCCATTTCTCCATCTCATCTCTTCTTTTGTTTGCTTTAAAATAGCATAAAAGACTCCAGAGATCCCCAAGTTTGCTCCAGCTACTGCTCATACCCTTTTTCTGTGACTTCCACACATGTTAATAGCTTTGCAACTAACCAGTGCATGGAAGGTATTTTCGGCTTCCCTACCACAGCGTTGGCAGATTGGAGAGTCTATCACCTTCTTTTTGAAAAGCGCCAAGGAAGTGGGCAACAGATCGGCCAAAGCTTTCCACATGAAAATCTTGATCTTTGTATGGAGGACAGACCCCAAACTAACCCCCACCAATCCCCACTACCTGTAGAGCAACCAACTTCGTTTCTTTTCCTACTCTTAAAGGCCATATGGTAGCAAGTTCTAACTGAAAATTTACCTTTTGAATCGTAATGCCAGATCAGTTTATCAGGTTCAGCTTGCAACGGAAGGGGAATATTTAAGATCTCATCAGCATCAGATTTGATAAAAATTTTCCCAATCATATCTTCCTTCCATCGGTTGTTCTCATCAATTAGCTCACTAACCTTTGCATCCTTCAGTGCATCCACAACAAGAACAGGTCTAAAAGTGGCCTCTCTTGGGATCCAGTGGTCCTGATTAATATAAACAGTCTTGCCACACCCAATCCTCCACCGAGAACCCATTCGGATTAGCTCTCTTCCCCAAAGCAAACTCCTCCAAATGAAAGAAGGATTTCCTCCCAAATTAGCCTCCAGAAAGCTGATTTTCTTAAAATATCTAGCCCGCAATACTTTAGACATCAGTGAATGGGGCTTTTCGATGATTCTCCACCCATTCCTAGCAAGAAGAGATTGGTTGAAACAAATAGGGTCCATGAATCCCAGCCCACCATTTTTCTTGGAGTTACATAGCCTACTCCACCTATCCCAATGGATTCCTCCATTGTCCCCACCGATCCCCCACCAGAATTTGGCAATCACCCTCTGAATATCCTCACACAAACCAAAAGGTAACTTGAAAACACCCATCGCATATGTACGGATGGCTTGGGCTACAGCTTTCACCAACACATCCTTTCCCCCACAAGAGAATAGACTCTCATTCCACCTCTTCACAATGTTCATCACCTTCAGTTTGATCTCATTAAAGTACTTCTTCTTATTTCTACCAACCATTGATGGCAATCCCAAATACCTCTCGTGGATAGAGACCCGGTTTAGCCTGAAGATACCTTTGATGGTTTCAGCCACTTGATGTGTCGTGTTTCTGCTGAAAAATATCGAGGATTTCTCAAAATTGAAAAGTTGTCAGATGCTTGTGCATAGCAATTGAAGAGTCTTTCAATAGCCACTGCTTCGTCCATTTTAGCCCTAGTGAAAATCAAACTATCATCAGCAAAAAACAGATGAGAAACAACGATATCCTTTCCAAAACAAACACCTTTAATCAATTTCGCCCTCTCAGCCTCAATAAACATTGAGGATAATACTTCCCCACACATAATGAATAGGTATGGCGATAAGGGACACCCTTGCCTTAACCCTCTTGATGGCTTCACACATCCTCTGGCCTGACCATTGATTATCACCGAATACGTAGGGGAGCGAACACATCTCATCACAAGTTTTATCCATTTTTCTGAGAATCCCAATTTCTTCATTGTTCTTCTAAGAAAATTCCATTCCACCATGTCGTAGGCCTTACTCATATCCATTTTAAGCATTCGTATCCTATAGTGATGTTGTCCGATATGAGTCTACCTGGTATAAATGCACTTTGATTCGGAGATATAATGACATCCACCATTATTTTAAGCCTATTGGCCAAGGCTTTAGCCACTGTTCTATAAACCACATTGCATAAACTGATCGGTCTGAAGTCTTTCATCTGATGAGGGCATGTCTTCTTCGGGATTAAGACAATATGTGTTTCATTGAGGCTGGATACATCACCATTGTTATTGAGAATATTGAGGCATGTGTTAAGGAAGGTATCATTAACCGCAGACCAGTGACTGATGAAGAACGCTGCGGGGAAACCATCAGGGCCAGGAGCTTTATTAGGGTCCATCTGGAATAAGGCTTGAGTAACTTCCTCCTCTGTGAAATCTGCATCTAAAGACACATCAGAGACCAACTGAACCTTCTTGCTCAATCCACTCATAGCTGCCTCAATGTCCATCTCGGAGGGGTTAGTGGACGTAAATAATTCCTCAAAGTAAGCACAGGCCACCGAACCCATTCCTTGGTCGTCGTCGACCCAATTACCATCTCTATCCATTAAGCCTTTAATAGCATTCTTCCTCATTCTTTCTGAGGCCCTAATGTGAAAAAAATTTATGTTATGATCCCCATCTTTAAGCCAATTCACCCTCGCTCTCCTCCTCCAGTAGGTCTCCTCATCTTCCAAAATCCTGTCAATCCGATTTTCAGCAACTTTAATCCTCTCAAAATCTGAAAATTGCAGCCCACTTCTAAGCATTTGGTGGAGCGTAGTCCTTAGGTTTGTTAACTCGTCGGATCTCTCTTTAAACTCTCTATTACTCCATTTCCTTAATCTCATTTTCACCATCTCTGATATGTTCCTGAATCTCTACGATGGATAAACACATATGTCATGCCCCCCCCCAAAAAAAACCAACATTCCTCCACAATTTCCTTGCATTTATCATATTTAGACCATAACTCTTCATAAAATAACCATTTTTTACCTTTAGCGAAATTGTTCCCAGCTTTCGTCTTCTAAGTTATCTCTAAACTGATCGGGCAATGGTCTGAAGTCCAGTTGTCCAGATGTCTCACTTCCCATCTGTGATTCAGATTCCACCACTTACCATTTGCCAACCTGTCCAACATTTCCTCAATATGCAAGTTCCCCTCTCTTCTGTTTGACCAGGTGAAAGGAAGTCCCTGAAAAACCCAAACCCCACAAATCATAATCACTAGCAGCCCCTTTAAAATCAGCCATGTCCCTGGCGTCCTTACCCAGCCCTCCAACCTTCTCAGACGGCTCCATAATCTCATTGAAGTCACCAAAACACACCCACGGTATATTGAACATAGACCCTAATCTCCTAATTAATTCCCAAGTATGTTGTTTCTGACTCGGTTCTGGGTGACCATACATACAGTAATGTGTCATGGGCTACCTTGCTCATCTCTAATGGTTGCATCAATGTGATGGCAACTAAAGGATTTAATGCTCAGCTCACAATCTTTCCTCCAAAACAAAGCCAATCCCCCACCAAACCCCACAATGTCTACCGGAAAACAGCAATCAAAATCCAGCTTCCTTCGAATCCCTTCCAAAAGTTTGGTATGCATTTTAGTCTCACTAACAAACAATATCTCAAGCCGGAGTTGTTGGAGAATTTTTCTTAGATTTTTGAATGTCCGGGGATTCCCCAAACCCCGGACATTTCAACTCAAGATCCTCATAATCTCGACGGTGCTGCTCCCCAGCCACCGCCGTTCCTTTGTTTCCATTTCTACCGCTGTCAGACCCAATAGCACATTCCCCATTTGCAATTGAAGTGTTGTAATTTAACTCTTGTAAAGGTTTTCGGTTGTGATAGATAGAGTGTACCTCCACCTCTTCTTTTGTTCCTTGTACAAGGCAAAGTCTTTTCCCTAAAGGGCTTCAATACAAGGTTCACAGGTTCTCTTTTTTGACTCATTGTTGGCGGTTTTAACCATAATCCCATCACTTTCCTGGCCTTCTGTTTCCACTTCTTTGGGCCATTGGCTACCTGGCCCAGCTTAGACCCCACATTGTCGGTTACCATATTGTCTAACTTTGCATCTTTGTGGTCCCTTTCAATTCTTTTTGATTCCCCTTGATCAGGACACCCAGACAGCACTTCATTTGCCCGTGACTCCCCAGACCTTATTTCCATCTTTCCCTCCAAATTTTTATTGCCAACTAGTGTATCAGTCATTGTTTTTGTTCCTAAAGCACTGCAAAGCTGTGAAACCCCTTTTGTACTACTCGATGGTATGTCAGTAATGCAGGTAGGGGAAAGTTCAGAAATACCCTTACCTGCAGAGACCTCTCATGTCTTCGTCCCCCTCCCTTCTTCCTCTGGTCTGCCCATGTTCCTCCCTGTGAGGTTCGTAAGCCCCTCATCACACCTGCCTTCATTGTCGTCTGATCCTTCCTTTTGTGTATCCCCCATATTGAAGGAGTTACTTTTTTTACTGCCAAACCGGGATCCCCTCCCTCTGTCCACCAGAAAGTTTGCTTTCATCCATGGGCCATAAGGTAAGCTTTTATGGTTACTCATATCCCATGAAGCATTCGTCCCCAATTCTGGGCATTCCCTGAACGGATGACCAATTTTGCCACACTTATAACAGAAATCATGGAGTTTCTCGTATAAGATTGGAAGCGTCACTCCTGGGTCGTTCTCTCATGTCTTAACCATAAGCCATTTCTTCAGGGGTTTTCGATATTTACTGAAACCCTCACTCTAGCAAACTTACCAAAGCAGCCACCTAAGGTATTCTCATCCACTTCTGTGACCAAGCCAACTTCATTTCCCAAGCTGGCGATTGTATCTAGATGCATGCACATAACCAGCATATTATGGATTTGGATCCAGAAATAG
Organism: Zanthoxylum bungeanum; assembly: GCA_019454045.1. Lineage (NCBI taxonomy): Eukaryota > Viridiplantae > Streptophyta > Magnoliopsida > Sapindales > Rutaceae > Zanthoxylum > Zanthoxylum bungeanum. Next base: position 56,377 of record SKCR01039884.1, read on the forward strand.
GTGTGTGTGAAATTCTGCTTTGAAACCTCGCCAATCCCCTTAACTTCAGTGAGAACTAAAAGAGAATTGTCAAAATGCCAGGTTCCATGGCCATCACCCTTCTCTTATCTATCTCCGATGCAAAATGAAAGATGAAAATATTGTTCCCTAGGCTCTCCACATTAATCTCATGAATGGTTTTCCAAATCTGTATAATCCCCATTTTGAAGGCTTCTCTGTTGACCCCCCTTGTTGACATCACTTTCCCCATTAAAGAATGGCCGAGTAATTCCTTCCCTTTTACTACCAGATTCTTCTCCAGTATGACCACATCATTTGCTGTCCCTTGAATGTTCAGAGACCCACACAACCTAACTAATTCTTCAGTATCCATCCCTTTGAAAGACTCAAATGGAAGCACTCAGTGAACTATTTGAAAAGAAAAAGAAACAATGTCTTCAGTCATAAAGTCTGAGATCTGTGTTCATAAAGAACGCCCAACTACTTCTACTTTCTCACTCCACAAAGAGCAGAGAGAGTAAGAGAAGAATCCCTCCACAACTTTCTTGTGCACAGATCCATGTTGAATGACCGGAAGAAGAGAAATTTGTTTCCATTGACCGAGATCAATTTAAGAATGATATTGTTATAATATCTCTCAATATCAGTTGCGGCGCTTTTACAACTATATTACATTAAATCATTCTATGATCATTTACGCCTTTACCGTATACAAAAGAAAAAATTTGATGAACTTTATATTTTATTTATAATAAATATACTTACAAGTATGAGTCTATTTGATATTATGCTTTGACCTGTGATGAAATGACAAAATTATGTTTGGGTCAAAACATAATTTTTAAGTGTTTGGTTGATGATGATAAATTACGATTACTAATCGTGATTTCTTTCAAAAATTAAGTTTTACAAAGACTAAAAATTTTATTTCTCCGTCATCAAAATATTAAAAAAGCGCACTGTAATTACTTTTGTAGCATAAATCAAAATTTCATAATACTGTTTATGAACCACTGTTTGTTCATCACATTTTTCTAATCGCAACACCAAACAGAACCTATGTATTTACCGAAAAATTACATAAGAAATTGGTGCACCGAGCATGAACTCCAAAAAATATTACACTTTTACATTAGCTACAATCAATTTAATACAAGTTAAATAATCTATAAGACTATAAAGAGTCCACAAAAAATTACCATAGAGCTATCAATCACAGTCTTCACAACTAAGGTTGGATCTACCTGCACCAGATATTTTTAGTCCGAAAAAATAAATAATTATTCTTGTAAAAAATAGAAAATATAAAAACCAACATAAAGATTGGATTGTTACTGCTCCATTAATGGATCCACAATTTTATAAATTCGGTAAAACAAGGATGGGGAGGAAATCGATAAGCTCGCCAGAGGAAATTTCAATGAAAGGGAAAATGGAGGAAAAGAGAACATAGGGAAAGAAGAATAAGAAGAGCAGCATCGACGGCTTATCGTTGAAAATTATTAGGATTTTTTTTTCCTGTTGGTAGCGCATAAAAATGTTTAATAATGTTTTTAATTTCTTTCACAACACTTTAAAAAAAAATCCATTAATATAATTTTATATTATTATTATTATTTATAAAAGTTCATGTGAAAACCAAACACCTAATTTTTTTTTTATCAAAAACTATATTTTTTTAAAACTATACTTATTTAAAAAATTATACTAAACGGAGCTTATAGAGTATCTTGACCCCTATAAATAGTTGTTACAAAAAAATGACTCTTTGATAAGAGACGATGATATCATATGTTTTATATATAAAATATCATTTTGGCTCCCCTGCCGCTGAAACCTTGAGACCAACATATTAGGAAAATTAGTGGTTCTAATAGAGCTAAAATCTTGAGACCAATTGACTGAACCATGAGTATGTTGGAGAGAAAAATTACTGAGAAGAGAAATGGAGATGGAAAAAGAAAGAAAGAAAAAAAATAATTTTTCACATTTTTATTTATAAATAAAAGGTAAAAATGAAAAATAACAAAATAAATGAATATGTTATCATTAATTTTCAATGACAAGGACTTGATGAGGTATTATGAAAAAATCAATAATTTAAGAGGACATCAGAAAAAAAAAATTAGAGACCCAAAATACTTTCTCCCTTTCAAATTTTAACTTTTTTTTTTGTTTTTCAATCTTAGGTGTAGTAATAATAATAAAGGAAACCCTTTTCCCAGAGGGAAATTATCTTTTAAAAAAAATAATAATAAAGCAGATCCTTTCCCAAAGGAAAAAATATCATGTTCCCAACTAATACAGCGTAAATATAATTTATCTCCAAAATTTGAAATAATAATTTTTAAATTGAAATTTCAAAAGTGTTCAATTTTTTTTTTATGAGATTAAAAAAATAATAAATATTTTTAAATTAAATAGATAATTTGTATAATTTTTAAAATGATAGATAAAAATGAAAATAAATTTAAAATTTTCACCATATTTATCAAATGGAAAAAAAAAATGATAATTTCCCTTCCCCAAAAGTAGCATAGAAAGGGGAAGAGAACTAAACAACATCAGATCAGATCAAGAAAACCAAATCTCAATTGTCTTCGTCGTAAACCAGAGTTCTTGTTCTTCGGAATCTTCAGACTCTGTCTCATCTCATCTCATCATCGCCAAAACAAAACCAAAAAAGAAGCACAGCAGCAGCTACAGAGTGAACAAAGAAAAGAAAAAGAAATTCTGGAAACCAATGAGCATAAACAAGGACGAAAGCAAGACAGAGGCATCGCCGCCACCGCCGCCGTCATTATCAGACCTGATACTGTCACTAGAGCAAGCAACCCTTATGGCCAAACAATTGCCAGCCACCAATGACCCAACCCACATCTTTCAAATTTATTCATTCCTCCAACAAGCTAATCATAATCTTTCTTTCTTTCTATCCAGTAATACCCAATTGCCTCCTCCACCTATACACCTGCCTGCTGCTGAAACTTCGCTTTCTTCTGCCAATGGCGGCGGCGAGCCGATGGAAGTTGGCGATGATGATGATGAAGAGAACTCCAAGACTACAATCGACATGGTTGAGGAGAGGATGAGGGATTGTTTTATCAAGAACAAGAGGGCCAAGCGGCCACTTTCGCCGTCTTCTATGGCGGCAGCGGAGGAAAAACGGTTGTATGAAGATGGTTTTGTTGGAGGAGCTAATCGTTTTGATCCTCAGGGTACTAAATTGAGAGCTCTGGAGCTTGTGTATCAGTTTCATGGCTAAATTTTTTTCAACATTTTTGGGTATGTTTGTTAATTATTGACTTATTGTTGTGTTTAATGAATAATTTACATGCATTTCATTATTTAAATTAAAACTGAAAAGTCATACACATTGCATAAGGAGGTGGAAGGTCGGGGAAGATCCTGATATACGCAGTTTGTTTCTTATTCTATGACCATATATCTGGTTATCAGAATTGCTTAACAAAGGCTTCTGTGTCTATGTTTTTCACTACAGTAAGGATTATCACTGTACAGTTTGCTAATTGTACAATTCTTACAATGCACATTGCATATCCTATGTTGAACTCTCAGAGTTGGTAAAAGATGAAGGAGGAGCATGTACCTGCATCGTTTACAAAGAATCACTGCTGCACAGATTGTACTCCATGAATATTTGTAAATTCTGTTGCTGGTGAGGTAATTGGAAATCCGGAATCTGCAGCAACTTGAACTATCGTAGGAGAGGTCAAGGCTGTATGTATACTTGAACAAACACTATACTTGTACAATTAAATTATGCAGCTTAACAAAATCATCTAATGTGAGCTCCTCTGGTCTTGACTGCACGAATGATTGAAGGAATGCATATAAGTAGAAGATTTAGAAGGTTCAATCGTATAGAAACAAATTTAGCTACTAACAAATAATTGAACCAGAAAAATCGAACAAAAAAATGTGAGAAATGAGTGGTTCGTGCTGTTTAATAATACATACAGTAGCTGGAAGTCCAACATCTACAAGAGCTTTCTCTATCTCAAGGGATGTGCATAAGTGCTGCAGTGATTTCCGCAACATTTTTCGTTTTCCATTAAATGCAGAATGGACCTGTGCCCATGAAAAACAATGTCATGCCACTGGAAGACTTTGTTTGGTTTGGTTTGGTTCGGTTCGGTTTTAATTCATCCTCATGCATGCACAGATAAAATCCTAAAGTTTTAAAAATTAGTGTTATTCTGTATCGGCATCAAGGGTAGAAGGTAAAACAATATTGTTGTTGACAAAGCAGGCAGTAAGATCACTGGAGCTTATTATCATGGTTAAAAACAAAAGATGCAAGGTAAAAAGCTTAAACTGAAGCACACTGAATATTGGGATAACCATTGAAAAGAAGCTCTTTATGGAAGTAACTGCAGGATACTCTGTAGCTGGCTTCAGCTTGAATGCGACAATAGCTGCATCAACCTACACAAGCATAAAGAGAAAAAAGAATAAGGCGGTGGCTTACCAAAGGTAATAGCACTAAACATCCTGCTGTTAATTTAAACCAAGAGACATTCCAAACAATACAGAATATCTTCAAGCAAGTACCACTAAACCAGAAAGAACATATTTTACTTGGGCCAATCAGGCATGGCCGGGGAATTTTGATTCTAGAGCAAAAAAAGTAGATACTGTTATCGAACTGTATTGATCGGCAACCCAAGCAAATTTAATCAGAATTTCTAAAAAACCAGTTCTGCAAAGTAAAGAGAGTGCAAGACAAACATGTACTTGCTCTAATGGCAAGTTAAACTACTTACTTTAGGCTGGGGGAAAAAGTTTGTCCTTGGGACTGAGAATTTATATTCAGGCTCTGTAAAAGAAAATCTCAGTTAGAAGATCCAAACCACAAGAAGGTTAGTAAGATTGCCATAGATGGCAGTCTTTATGAAAAATGAATATCTCCCATCAGCTATAGTTCCCAGTTGCAATAGAACTTAAAAGGCAATTGGCTTGAAACCAGGCATTAAAAAATAATAGGCAAAAGCAAGCTTATTGCAGATAATTAAAGTAGTAATATGCAACAGAAGTACCAGAATAAAAATTGACAAAGATATTGATGGGCCGGTACTCAGATGTACGCAAGGAAGGTTCCACCAAGCGCAAAGCTGTCTCCTCCTGAAATTATTCAATCATTAAGTAGGAAGGTTTATAATATAAACACAATTGGGACACCAAGCTTTTGACACGATGAAGACACTTATTTTTTTACATCCTTTCCAAACTTTACTGTCTGATAGATTCAATCAACTAGACTAAACCACAATGCTCAAAAGTACATGTGATTTTTCAGTAAAGCCTTTCTCATTTCAGATATAATCATCTCTTTCAATTTCAATAAAACTTTAGTGCACTTTGAAAGATCTGACATTTTATGTTCAGGTTTTCCTTCTCCCACTCCAGTAAAGTTGTGTACACTTTTCATTATAAAACAAGAACAGGTGGATGAAGGGACAGTAAGAATGGAGTGTTAGATTACAAATACTTTAACATTAGTAGACCACTGAGCTGGATGAAGGGACAGTACTCTTGGAGTGTTAGATTACAAATACTAACCTGGAGTAAGAGAACGACTTCAGAAAAAATGTCACCCATAGGAAGTAGTTGCTTGATTACATCTGTACTTATATTAAAGGGTATATTGGCAACCACCTGTGAAGAAGATATTTATTATACAGAGTACAGACTAAACAAGGGTAATAATAACCTGAGAAAAAGAAGAGAAATTCATTTCCCAATAGAAATATGTTGTTGAATAATATTTAAAAAAAAGGTCTAAAGCTTGTATTCAATACAGAAACAATGGAAATATGTTGTTGAATAATATAAGAAAAGATCTAAACCTTGTATTTAACACATATACAATCTCACAGTGTTCAATATAAATAATATAGTAGTATATACAATGACTGTCAAGCTTAATATAATTAGCATGTTCAAAGCACAACTTGATTCGACACAAATTTCAGCCATGATATTTGCGAAGGAGTTAGAAATTTTACTCACCTTCGCATACCCTGAGCTTGGTTTTCTACTTTCAAACAGTGACAACATATGGGAGCGAATGTGACATTTAACGAAATCCTCTTGCAGAACCTACAGATACTAGAACAATTCAATCCAACAGAACTGAAGCAATTATGCTTACAAAAACGAAAAAACAAGAAGAGCTACAATTAACAAGCAAGTAAATAATTAACCTTAAGCTGGTCAGTACTCGCAAATCTCTCTCTCACAAGACCAACCATATGCGGATCCTGTAACTCATACATATTTGTAAACATTAAATTCATAGCCGTAATTGAGCTATTAATGTAGCTAACAAAATTTGCATTTTCATAGCTGTAGTAACCTTCTCGATGGCAAGGACAGTGGCGCCAGCATTTAACAGGACATTAGTTAAAGAACCGGTTCCAGGGCCAATCTCTAGCACGACGTCTCCTTCTTGAACATCGGCGGCGGTGGCAAGCTGGTCGTTTATTTCAGAATTCAACATGTAATGCTGCAATTTTTTTTTTAAAAAAACAAATATCAACAAATAATGCCTACTAAGTGTTCGATAAAAGTCCCCAGTGAATGAAAATAATGCAAGTGACAAGAGTAAGACCTGTCCGAGGGATTTTCTAGGAAAACGGCCTTTGGAGTTGAGAGCTTTAAGCGTTGCGTGATAGTCGTCTTGGCTTCTCGCGCAAACTATGCACGCTGCTCTTTTTCGTACGCCGGTAGTGCTACTGTGCGCCGGGAGTGTTGATTTCTGCAGGAGAGGATTTGTTGTGAAGGAAAGTAATGTGGTCATGGCTATGTCTGTCTCTGGCGAAAATGCTCGCTCTCTTTTTGCCAAATTTAAGCCCAATGATTTTTTTTTTTACCAAACGACAAGTCGGTCTAAACAAAAATAATAATAAACGACTTACATAACTCCTCTGGTAAAGGAGAAAAATTTATATATAAATGATTTTTATAGGGTCATTCAAATTAACGGTCCTATATAAATTCTGTAGATGTGATACGATGTGGCTAACATACGCCCCGATGAATGGCATTACGTCGTCCATGTTGTTTAAAAGGAAATGATTTGTCGTTCTGTAAGGCAGTTGAACGTCATGTCGTTTATCTTATGTAACGAACTTATGAAACCAACAAATAATCATCCACCTCTGTCAATTTATATTATAATAACATAAGTAGGTTGGGTCGGGTAAAGCATTAAAAATAGTTAACAAATATTTCACGGGTGTGGGGGAAAGAGATTAATTCAAGAAGAAAAATGCTAAACAACATCTAAAGGAATATGATTTGAATATTTGTTAAAATATTGATAATAAAAGAGGGAAAAAAATTAAAATATAAGTATAGGTGTGTCTTTGGATGTGTATGTATTATTACTCGTTCAAGAATCGAGAATCAGAATTCAAAATTTAATTCGAGGAATATCAAATCGATTATGGTTCTATTTGGTATTGTAATTAAAAAATTGTGAAACATAGATTTTGAAAGAAATCACAATTAATTATCATAATTTTTTCATTATTAACTAAGTTTTTATTTAGTATTGTTGTTTGACCTGTGGTGAAATGAAAATATTATGTTTGGGTCAAAACACAATTTTTAAGTATTTGGTTAATGAGAAATTGCGATCAATGATCGTGTTTTCTTTCAAAAATTGAATTTTACAAAAGCTAAAAATTTTAACTTTTCCCATCATCATATTAAAAAAGCACGCTAATTATTTTTTTTAATAAAAATCAAAATTTTATAACACCGTTTATGAACTACTTTTTGCTCACCACACTTTTCTAATCACAACATTAAATAAAGACTAAACACTTGAAAATTATATTTTAACCAAAACACAGTATATCCTCTGAACACTTTCAATCACAAACTCTCATCTATCTATTGTTATTCGTGCGACATACGTTTGATTTAGAAATCCAAAAATCCTAAATTAATTTAAGGATGAAAATCAGATGTCAACACATAGAATTCAACATTATCCCATACGGCATTTGTCTATTTTAGGACTTCTGAAAATGTAACATCCTCAGAATTGAAATATCAAACAGCAAAGGATTCATCAACAGTCAATGATATAATAAGGGTCTAAAAAATTCAACATAAATTATGTTGAATTCCATTTCCAGGAAACACTGATGCCAGAAACAAGGTCAATAGCCTTGTCACTAGAGAAAAAAAAATATTGAAAACCCAGAATGAGATAAAAGGAATATGAACACCCTAGAACGAAGCTTAAGAGAGTGAGCATTTAATAACCTGGAGGAAGCAAACTCATTGATCTACCAGAGATCATCAAAATTCTCATCAGGCAACAATTTAGTTGATCCCCTTTTCATATCAAACAACTTCTCAATCTCTATTCCAGCACTATATATATCATGATCTTCTTGATCCTGTCGTGATGGCTCTGGTGGAATAAGCTGTCGATGTTCCTCCTTTGCTTCTTGTTGTGTTAATGATAAAGGAAATCCCATTGCAATTTCTAAGCCAGAATCTACGTTATTGGAGGAAGCCATCTTTCCGCTGCGAAATTCTTCCCTGGGAAAACCGGCCAACGTCCCATTGCTAGTGATCCCAATATCTGCATATCCGGAACAGGGATAAGCAAAATCTAGCTGGTTACTGGCGGGCGCTAATTGCCCATATTTACAATCTGATCTATCATTACAACTTGGCTCTCCATTATTAAGGAAATGTAAAGAACCACTTGAAGTCATAGGCATCCAACAGTTGACATCATTCTTCTGCTTCAGGCTTCCAAATTCTGGCTGATGACATGGAGTCATGGATTGCATCTCTGGAGATTGAAATAAGCCTCCATGTACATTGACTATAGATGAATGATTGGACAATGCAACATGAGATTCACTGTCATCTCTGTTCATTGTCTTCTCTATTGCATTTTGTTCTCGTTTCAAGGAGAGGCGATATTTCTGCAAATATCATTTTTTATGAGAACTTTATTATGGTCGCCCCATGATGCCGGTACTTAACCTCAAGTCTTTATTATAGTTGTATTGGAGTGGAAATTGAGTAAAATAGTTGCTAATGCTAGTACGCTACACTTGAATTAAAATATGATTCAAGAAACCGCTTATCTTTGGAGTACACACCTGTAAATGGCTTGAAATATTTTCTTTCTTTAGTCCAGGTACATTCATATGCTGAAGTATTTTCTTTGGATGTGCTCCTAAATAGAAAATAAAACAAGAAAATAGATCAGCTGCCATCATTGCCAATAGTACAAAATATTATGATAATCTGTCGAATTCAAACCTAGAAATTCTTTACCATCAATTCCCAGCACTCTGATAGCTTCCAAGAATTTGTCATGTAACTCACTAGTCCAAGTTAATTTCGGCTTCTTTAGGACTGATGATTCATCAATATCTTCCTCTTCATTTCTGTCCAGCTCTGATGGTTCTTTTCTTTTGGCATCCTGATGACTCTGCTTTCCTTTGTTTGGAAGCATCTGATTATCTGTATCATCTGATGAAATGCTACTAACCCTTTTCGTAGCTATCATTTTATTAGTCTTCTTCGTGAATGCGAACTGCCAAAGGTTTTTTATGTCGTTCATGGTGACTGGCTTCACAAGATAAAATTCAGCACCTTTGAATAGGGCACCTAACATGCCCTTTTCATTGTCATCGGCAGATATGACTATGTTTGGGACAAAAACCCATTAGAAGCAAACACCATCAGAGAAAGAACAAATAGCACAAATTTGTTTAACAGAACAGAGATGGTGAAATTGGATTTTGGTATTACTTACCAATAACCGGCAGTTTTGACCTTTCTCCCACTGTCTCAAGCAGTTCATATTTATCCATATCAGGCAAGTGAGCCTCTGCTAGGATAAGGTCAAGTTCAGCTTCTCTCCCCCAGACAATGCAAAATGCGTCAGCGGCTCGTTTAGCAGTCAAGACTGCAGGTGAAGGCAGAGTGAGAATATTTTGCGAAAAGGTGACAGTAAAGAGGAATAGCCACAATTACAATCTCAGCCAACGATTTTGTCAGCCTCTTCTAGAGAGAGGGAAAATGAAAAAATGACGGGAAAAAATAAAAGAAAATCAAATAAAACACTTTAATATATTCATCATCCCACCATGTAACACAATGATTTATAAATGGATACTTCGCCAATCTCAGTATTTGAGATTAGAATTTTCACTTTTATTTTTAACCATAATCAATACCAAACCTTGAGATATAGGAGAATCATAATATCCCAGACACCAAAGCCACAACTAGGTTATAACATTTTTCCAATCAAGTGCTAACAAATCGCAAAGTATCTAGATCAGATAAAAATATAAGTGCTAGTAAATCGTAAAGTATCTAGATCGGAGAAAAAATTATTAGTGATCTCCTTAATATCTAAAGATTATGATGAGAGAAGTAATATAAATGAGAAAAACAATAAATTCAAATATATACCTTCATATCCAAACCTGCGGAGCATTTTTGATAGAATCACAAGACATGTAGAATCACTGTCAACTAGCAAAACACTGATTCTTCTTGGTAATTGCATGGCATTTCCACCAAATTCAACTGAGATTGCCTTCTCACCGTTCATGAGTGCAGACAGTCTGAGACAGCTGTATAAAACTTGAGTGAATCTTATGTATTACCTGAGATGTTTCCAATAGAGATAAAAACAAAACGTGCAATTATATATCCAAATAAAAGCATTTTATTTCACTTAAGTCGGTTACAAATATAGTTTTGCCAAATGTAACAAGATAGGGTATACTTGAAATTTGAGAAATGAGTTATCAATTGAAACATTTCATACAATTAGGTACCTACTATACAAGGTAAATAATACTTGAATAGTAAACATGTCATTAAAATATAGTCAAGTGCCTATTTGGGAAGTCATTTATGTCCAAAAAGACTGCCACATCAAATATTATGAGTCAACATCACTTGATACTCATTGTCCATATCAACAAGATTGTAATATATTTCAAACAGAACTCATAAATAAATACCTTAAATAAGTTACCTTTAAAGGATAATGCATTCACTTGTTTAACTCCAAAGTGCTTGCAGACTTGATGATCTTCTTCCAGCACGACTCGCAAGTGCATTTTTTGTTCTTTTTCAATATTGAAAACCGTTCTGTCTGGCGGAGACAAATGCAAAATACTAGGACTTCTGCTACTCAAAAAGGGCAATTCTTGCCTGTGTTACTCTGCAGAGACCCGGGGGAACCATGGCGACTTGGCCTCTTAATAATCATTATTGAATTTGAATTGCAAATGGATCTTCGTGATAATCCACAGACAGCATAATGTTGCAATTCAATATTCACAAATTGGAATAGTTAATGCAAAGATTCAAATCAAAGAATCGCTGCATAAATCAATCTACTGCAATTTAAACCACGTTCACTTGCTGAACCAAAGGTAGCATCAAACTATATTACATACAAACTGGATAAATAAACCATTGAGAGGAAAAAAGAGTCCACCATGATATCTACCTCTTAAATCTAGTTACAAACTACTCATAGACTAGAAGCGAATTAACTTTACAACTTAATTTCATAATTTAATACTTCCCCTGCATCATAGGCAAGGAAACCATAACCGCAAATCTTCTTAGTTAAACAAAAGACGCCGCCTCGCAGACTTGGAAAGACTAGGACTTGAAACTTTCCTTTTCTCCTTTGATATCCCATCAACCTGACAATTGGAATCCTCAGCCAAATCTTCACCTGCTTTTGCTTGGGATTGTACTTTGGCTGAACGATAAAATTCTGTAATACTAAGCTGAACTCCCTTTGATTTTGGCGATTCTAACTTCCCATTGGACCCTTCAGATCTCAGACTTGAAGTCTTTTTTCTTTTCAACTCTTTCAGTTCCTGTCAATTTAAAAACAAAAAGGTTAATCACACAGCATCTCCAGAGGCTATTTATTCTTGAACATCGTCGGTGCAACAAGAACCACAATGATGATGATAGAGACGTCATAATTTCGTAAATGTTTTGTCAATATCTTGAATAATTGATTGTAAATGTTCAATATACCAGAACACAGAGAAAAACTCAACCTCGAAAAGGGCGTCTTTTGCCATTATGTCAGGCCACCATAACACCCTCTGTTCTTACATTTTAATAAAGTTAAAAGTCTCCTAGGTAGTCATCAATTTTCACTAATCTATCTTTGCCCGACTTCCACACATCTTTAATAGGAGGGGAAAACTCCTTTATGATCACTTCAATCTGACCATGCAACAATTTCCACCGTCTTTGGTTAATATTCCTAGTATAACTTAAATTTCAATAATGATTCAAAGGGATGGCCTACCCACCAGTAAACAATAAATTTTGGGTTAAAAGGTCTAATTCTACAATACCTAAGATCTAATACAGAATCCGGCTGTAGAAAAAAAAAAAAAAAAGAGAGAGAGAGAGAGAGAGAGAGAGAAACAAATTGAAAAAATAAACTAAGGCACACATGACACACCTTTTCTTGCAAAAATTTGTCTTCTTTTTCTGGAAAAGCATAATGCACAAGCTTCATATTTTCATCAGTCAGCAAAAAATGGCATCCTCCATCAACATGTATCTGGAGGCTACTGGACTCATCGAACAGATCAATGGATTCATCAACTTCCATGAACTCTTCCTGATTCAAATCAGACTCAACAGGGGCTGTATACATAACACTGCCGATTACAGAAGCAGCCTTCTTCCACTTGACCACATAGGATTGATGTCCATATCTTATTTTCACACGATGAATAGAATCAAATTCATATTGTCCATACAACAAAGTGTTCACTGGATTTTTGGCCTTTTCTCTCAAATATATAGTGGACAGCATAGGAAGCATCCTTTGCCGAATATATGATGGCTCCCAGGGCTGATGGAAAACCAAGAAATCAACTAGCATTTCAGTCTTTGGGCTTCCCCATGATATAGAAGGGCCATCAGCTGCTGTATAAGAATAAAAAAAAGCAAAAATGTATATACAATCAATTTAAGAAAAGCCTTACTCACAGTTCAAAACTAGTAAGGAATGCAAACTCAAATTTCAGGCATCTAATAGCAACCTACCAATGGTCCCTCCGCCCCTAAACCAAACAAAAGCCTTTTGTCCCATTAAGTGGAGTCGGCTATTGAAGGATAAAAATAAAATCCAAAAATAAAAAATTCAAATAGAAAAAGGCTGGAAGAAGGATCCAGACTGCCAAGCACACGCATTGCAACAGAGGTTATATCAACAAGGAGCAAACTTGCCACTAAAAGAATTCAAAGTTAAATTTTCAACACTTTTGAAAGATTAAAATCATTTCAACCAATACTTATATGACAAGCATAACCGTAATGAAGTCCAATAAGCAATATAGAAATATCTGGGCAACGATTATCATAATGCTTGGACAGGGGGAACTGACAACTAGCAATTCCAAGATCTCGGATCAATATTATTGATAGGGAAACCTCCCAGCATACCTGTAAAGGTTCCATTGTTCTCGCACAAATACATTTTAATAATTTCATCATTTGGGAAATTCGACTCCATGGTAATCTTGTTGCAAACTTTAATCCACCAATTTTCATGTTTCTTTTGTTCCTTTTCTTTTCGATTCTGACATTCAAATACATGACGTTATCTTAATAAGGATATGAGAAGAAGCACATAGCAGAAAATAAATAGCAACGTAGAATACTACTTAAAAAATTTGGAAGTTCGAAGTATGATAGAAGGGATTAATAGAATATGGTAGATGAAATTGCCAGCTATCAATTCAGCATATTAACATCGCATAAATAAATAAATGCAGTGTCAGTGAAGTTGTACCTTATCACAGATGGAGCAATTACATTTAAACCCGTCTGGCTTTTTCAAGCAACCCTCATTATCATTATTAATGCAGTATTTGCATGAAAACTTAAAATGAGCTCTCTTAGTGCCTGGATGCCCACAGAAGGAGCAATGAGAAGATTTTATCCTTGGCGCACTTTCATCTGAACAGGATACAGCATCATTTGTAGATTTAATATCACCCCAATATTGCGGAATATCACCATTGCCTATTTTGTGTAAACTAAAAGAAATTTTATTTTAAAAATCCAGTCAGTATCTTAACTTAATATCGCATTACCACTATATTATGTAAACTAAAAATAACAAAGCACTGATCTTTGAAACTGTTTAAAATCAGACCTATTAATATCTCATCTTCGTTAAATTTCTTGACAAATTGAAGAGCTGTATCTACCCCAATTCCTTGTACCCCACTTAAATCGTGGTCATTTCCGACCAAAAGAGACATTGCTATCAAGTGTTTCCTCTTCAGCCCAAGACCAGCTTCAATATCTGATACACTGTAGCATTCAAATGGTTCCTGCATACAATGAGATTCTCACACTTGCTAAAGAAGAACATGCAATTGAAAATTATATGTCCATAATGCTGTCAGATGTGTAAGCAAAGGAAGAGAGAGTATTACAGAGAGAAACATCCAGTTGGGGAAAAAATATCTTCCCCCTTCCCTTCCCATCTTTCCTCTTACTTGCTCCAGAGGATTTTATCAAGGTTATTATAAACAACATTCGATAAGAATTCAGAAAAAGAAAATGAAAACACAATGTTACACGAAGTGGAAAAGAATAATTGTTTTATATTGTTACAAAAAACCCTTCAATACCAGGTATTATTGACTGCTCTTCATATCCTTTATCTTTTGCTGGAGTCTCAAAATAACAAAACCACTCATATCTTTCCTATGGAAATTTTCTACTGCAGACAGCTAAATTATAAACTTCAGCCGAACACAGACAATTTGAAAATTATAAGCACAATAACAATTCTCACAATTTGATCTTCATGGAGCATGTGGGGGTTTGACTTTTGGCTTTGGCAGTGAATAAAACAACATTCATTCATTCCTAAACGTCCAACAAAAAGCCTAAGAATGTTCTGATATTTTATGTGGATATGCAACCAGTTAAACTAGTGCAATGGAAGTACTAATAAGAATGAATAATTAGAGAGATCTCAAAGTAAAAATGATAGCTTTAAGCAAGTTTAAGACATAACACAATGAAAGTAACATTTTTATTTTATCAATAACTCGAGTCTGCCTTAAATGCAGATTTCACCATTGTATTTCATCTTAGATTCTATTTCACCATTGTATTGTCACATAAATGCAGTTCAGAAATTACAGAAATGTAAGATTATCACAATGTGAAACACCTAGATAGCTAAAATCATCAGATTGCTCTGCTCAATTATTAAGTTCATATATCTAGTGAGCACTTCAGAAAAAGAAAAGCTAATTACTCATATTAGCTAAACCTGGTAGGACTTACCTTTGAATTGGGCCTGATGCATTTTATTACACATTTAGCCCCAAAAAGGAATGCATCACTATCAGCTGTAATGCATGCATCCACATAACCTTCACTATTTAATTGCGCACACAGTGCTTCAGCCTCTCCTTTTGCTTTTAGAACTGGCATCCCAAATAGTTCAAGCAGTTCCTACAAAGCAAAGTTATTTGTGCATAAAAAATGACAACAATCATATAATGTATTCAAAGAAGCAACTACCACAAATAAATAAATCACAAAGAGTTCTCCCATATAAGAACCATATAGTGTTAATAACTAACCAAGAACTAAGACCAAATAATGCTCAGTAATATAATCTACAACTTCCTCATCAAATGTTGTCTGTGTAGAATGCAAGTTTATCAAAAAGTTGAACCAATGACATAACACTTAGTCATTTCATTTAAGCGTCTTTATCTTTTCTTCATTGCAAGTATTCTGACCTCACTTTCATAGCAAAAACATGCATGTTGTGATAACTTTTTCATAGTTTCATGCCATAATATTGGTCCTCTTCAACATGGCATGTGGGCACAGTAAAAGAAAAACTAAACAATAACTTTATGCTCCATTTATTTACCTAGAAAATTTAGGAGAAGCAAGAAGGGTGAATCTCCAATGTCACAACTTTTGGGACTCAAATGAAACAGAAAACATGTCCAATAACTATTTGGAGAAAATGTGTGGAGTTTGTTTTCAACATTGTTTATCATGTACAATATAATTCAAATACATACTAACTTCAGATTTCTCAGCAGCCAGAAGGAACTCGACAATAAACAGAGGAAAACATAACAACATCAAATTTGAACCATAACAAATTGATTGGAACAAATGGTAAGAGAATCAGTCAACCAACCACACACTCTTGAACATATTTCAAAAATGCCCGATTCCTCTCCACAGTGACGCCTTCTTCAGCCACAGGCAAACTTGAAGGATCAATGCTAGTACGGAAATATCGTGCCATCCTGGCCTGAGATTTCAATGGCGATGGAGTTCCATCAACAACAAAGACCGGAAATGCACCAAACTGCAAAATTACCAACAACATTTCACTTTCATACCAAAATCCAATTATTTGTTTAATTACAATCAACTAATTCAATCTTTCATTCATTTCACTTCTCTTAAACCCTAACACCCACCAAAAACCTCAAGATTCAAATTCAAAGCGAAACATTATCTTTTTCCTTCTTTAATCATTCTGGGCCAACAAAATTAGAGGCAAACAGTGAAACCCTAATTAAATTTCCTTTACTAAAAAAATTTCTTTCTTTTCTTATAAAATGAAAGAGTAAAAAAAAGACCTTGGCGAATAGGTTGATCGTACGAAAGAATGTGAGCCTGAGATGGGGTTTAGGGACATGGTTCTTGATCGCCGTCTCCTGTTGAACGAGCCAGTACGAGAGATCCACTGCGACCCGTTTGTCTCTCAAGAAATCGAACCCTTCGGGTCGGGCGTAGGGTTTTAATAAATCCCAGAATTTGCCTCCAACACCCATCACATTTCATACAAAAGGATTCAAATTGACAAAAGAAATAACAAAGAAGAAGAAAAATGAGGCCGCAGAGTGTTATAGAATTTGACTACCGTTAGGTGACGGGCACTGGATTTGTGACCGTTGTGAAATCCATTTTAGGGTTGATTGAATTTAAGCGGGTGGTTTGATGTAGGATCATTTTATACTGAGTGGCTTGGCGTTACCTGCAATCTAACAACGTCACCGACCCAAGAATGTACAATTGGTAGTTATTAGGGAGGTGATATATCATGTGTCGGGTGTATATGTTTTCTCTCACAGTAAGTGGGCCCCACACACCTGCTGTGAGAGAGATGACATATACACCCGGCACATAATATAATTTTCGGTTATTATGGATGGTAATGAGTCGGATATTATAGGGTTAAGTTAATATTCGTATTTGATATGAAAATTTAACATGTACCAGGTCTTAACTCTTAATATATCGAAATCGATCCATGTCGGTCCCATGTAAGTTAAGATTTTTCTTATATTAGAACGTAGACTTAATCTGAATATTCATATCTAATTCGTCCAACTAATGAATATAAAAAATTTACCCATTATCTGATCCGAATATACCGGACTTACGGAAATTTTTATACCCTAACGGCACTCACCCCCTAAGATTATGCTTATAATCGGTTTGATGAATATATACATATATGTCCCCAAGGGGTGTGGCTTGGTGGTGTAGGGTCCAGGATCTCACCTTGAGGTTCTGGGTTCGAATCAGGGGGTGCACTTCTTGTAAGTGTTGGGGTTGGTGCTCAGAGCGCCAATTCCCGGTTGTATTTCTGTTAAATACTTCTGTAAAACATTATTATTATGAATAATATATGCAATTTCTATAATATAATCTATCTTTCTATATGGTAAAGACGTAATGACCCTAGAATGATTAGTCATGATACAGTTGCAAAAGCGTCGCAACGGACATTGAGAAGTATCATGACGTTGTCATTCTCAGACAGTTCCTGGTCAAGGTTTACACTACTTGGTCAGTATAGTAAACCCGTTGAGACCGGTACATGTCGTATACTGGAATATATGATTCCAATGGTTTCTCAATGAACCATAAGTCTTGGAGACTAGTATAGACGTGTAGGTGTTTATAGCGGATAAACACTGAACGACTCACCGAAGATTCTTAATGGATGGTACACCAGCGTCAATAAGAATCTTCTTGGGTTGAGTAGCACTTGTGATTCTTAGACTTGAGATGCCATTGTGGGCACATGAGACATCTTCTACACTTAGACGGCAGTCACGTCACCGATCTATTTAGATCAGACCTCCGCATGTTCGTTGGGTGTAGATAGATCCTCAGGGTGTCCTATGTGTATCAAGATAGGATCTGTCAGTTCTGTGTACCAGAGCATAGGTAGTCCATATGATTAGCAATCAGATAAATCCATGGGCCCGTGGTAAAGTTTAGAAGCTAGTTCTAAATATTCTTTTGAGATTGCTAATAGAATAGTCGACTGGATAATCCCGATAGAGATTTGACGTTTACATCTATATCTCTGGGACTTATCCGGATACCTGTGACGGAGGAATTATACATTTTCCATGACCTCGACCTGTATGGTTCAGCGAGATTATCCGTGATCGTCATAATCTACGGGTGGATAGATTATGGACACGAAATTTGATTTCGTGACGGATATACCTGAACCTAGAGAGTCTCAATAATGAAACATACTCGTTGAGCACTAGAGCAACATAAATAAATAATATTGATTATTTATAAAGTCGTTTAATGGTTAAACGCAAGATACATGCTAAAGGACTATATAGTCATTTGCTTAATTATTGTGTATTTACATTTAATACTTGATTAATTTAAATACACATTAATTAATAGTCAAATGAGTTATTTGACTTATTTCCTAAATGAATATATGTTTTTAATATTTAATGTAAATATTATACATATATTTAATATATTTGTATTTGATTAATTAATTAATTTATTAATTGTTAAATGATTAAATAATTAAAATATAAATATCTTACATTAGGATATTTAAAGTTAATGATGTTAGTTGCAATTGTTGACTTAAATAAATATCTAATAAAGTTGTTATTTAGATATTTAGGCAAGTTGACCAAATTGACTTGAAATGAAATTGAAATTAATTTCCTTGTTTTTGCCTTAGTCATTTTCGACCAAAGGCCATTTTGAACAAGTATAAATTGATTTTCATTTCATTTAACACTTAACCTAATACACTTTTACAAAAGAGAGACACCATTGAAGAAACCAAAAGGAAAGCTTGAGAAAGAAAGAAAACTTCAAAAGCTTGGAAATTTAGTAAGTTTTTCAAACTTGCTATTGTAAGGAATATGTTCATTAGGTTCTAGGCTTTAATATATGATATTCTTAGGATGTTTTTTCTTTGTTCCTTGTGTTTTTGATGATGGAAGTTTTGGAGAAGTGTGTGAAGCATGTGTAATGAAGGAAGTGTTGTGACTATTGTAGTTATAAACTATTCTTTTAAGGTTTTGGAAACCATGTTGCCAATCTAGAGTTGTTGACCCACTCTTAAATGACCTAGATTTGATCTTGAGTTGTTTCATTGTGTTGAGACTTAAATGGATGGAAGAATGATGATTGAAGTTAATTGATTTAATGTATTTGGTCTAATTTGTCCAATTTGTGGAAATTGAAAAATTAGGGTTCTTAACTAATTCCAAATTTGGGGCTTTTCATATATATGGTTGTGCATTTTGGTGTGTATATGATGCATATAAAGTTTCATGTTGATTGATTTCATTTGAATGAGTTTTGAAGCATGAAATGACCAAATGGTCAAATTTGGCACCAAATGGTGCCTCACGGCATTTGGAATAAGAAGGAAAATGGGGATTTTGTGGCTTTTGGTGTTTTGATGTTTTGAACATGCTAAGTTCATCTTAGAAATGATTTAGAATCATTCAAAATTGATTAGATCAATTTCGGACTAAAATGGACAATACCATATAAGGGTAATTTGGTAATTTCACTTGAATATGATTCATTTGAAATTTTGTTTCATAATTTGAATATTGGGCAATTAAATAAATATGTTTATTTAATTAATCCAAGAAAAAGTTTTGAAATCTGAAAATCGGATTTTCACCGCTTCCGCTGCGTTACCAGATTCACCCCCTAAAAACCCCTACAAAATGGTATCAGAGAGAGTCTGATTCTAGGCCACCTAAAATGATTAGCCTTCATTGAATCAATGTTTAATCATGTTTTCTTGACTTTATGCATGCTTATTAGGATCTAAATTGGTTAGATTAAGGGTGTATGACACTTAGCGGAAAATCCCTAATTAATAAGGTTTGAATGTAATTATGTATTTTATGCATTTATATGGTCCGTCTTGTCAATACGGTTTATGAATAATTCTTTGTGACTACATCCGAGACCGTGCCTCTGCTGTGAGGATGTAGCCGATAAGATTTATTTATACCGGATGTATATTAGATACTAGGTAAATTCAAGTAAAAGCGGAATTCTGAACGTGCCCTAGCTGTCAGAATTACGTAAGTAACTTGAGTTTATCATTAACGAGTTTAACCTTGGTACGTCTCCTTGTGGGCCTGCCTTCGCAGCGACAACGAGAAACGGCCAGGACCGGATACTTAGGAGTCATTAGTGAATGATTGACAAATGAGTTGTCTACCTGATGAATATACGTAGGCGAGACCGTGCCTCTGTTGTGAGCCGAAATATATTCACGGGATCCACTTTTCACTATTAATATTTAATTTAATTATTAAATATTTGTATTCTGTTTTGGGATTACAGTATTGCATGTTTAGTGGGGGGGCATATTAGATTAAAAATCCATGATCTAGTTTATGCTTTTGATATTATATGAAACTGCTAATTTATGTATATTCAACCCGTTTTCGTGATCTATATGATAGATTGGCGATGGCGGCACAATCCACAAATCAGTTTGCGCGTATGCTTGATGCGAACAAACTGAAAGGCGCTGAGAACTTTGCAGACTGGGAATTGGATTTGAGGATTGTCCTCGATTCCGAGAAGCTGGGTTATGTTCTTGAGGGTCTGTTGCCCCTTGCAGTGGGCGAGGATGCTTCGGAGGAGGAACGCCAAGTTTTTTTGAAACTTGGAAGGATGATGACTTAAGGGAAATCATACATCCTTAGTTCACTGTCTCCGAAACTCAAGCAACAGTACTATGGTATGTTAGATTCCTATAGTATGATGACGCGATTGAGACAATCGTTGAGAACCAGGAACAAGTTATTGTTCACAAAGTCGCCATGGAACTGTTCCATGCGCGTCTGATGAGGGGCAGAGTGTCAGCCCACATGTTCTTCAGATGATCGATTTGATCGATCAATTGAGGCAACATAATCTCATCTTGAATGACATTCTCGGTAGGAGTGTCATTCTTGGTTCACTGCCAGCTTCATTTCGCCAGTTCGTGATGTACTTCAACATGCACGGGACTGTTCTGTACCTACCAGGAGCTACATAGGATGTTGCTCACGGCAGAAGAGGACCTTAAGAAGGGAGTACCGACTCGCCCTCATATAGAACTACTTCTCTTCGGCTTTTCCCAAGGATGGTCCAAGGGAAAGAACAAAAAAGGCAAGAAGAAGAAGAAGGCTTTTGGTCCTCAACAACAGGCGAAGATTGCAAAGCAAAAAGGGCTTCTGAAGACAAAATGCCACCATGCGGCAAAGTGGGCACTGGAAAAGAAACTGTCCTGATTATATTGCCCAAGTGAGGAGAGACAGAGCTTCTACATTGTAAGAGCCAAATTTGGCCTAAGGGTAAAACTGTCTTTCACCTTAAGCCCATCAGCATGTTAGGCCCGAAACCAAAGCCCAAAGAATTATGTATTTGATTACAATTAAAATCATAAAGCATGACCACTTAACCTAACTCTAGCACTAATCCCCACCACTCCACTTAACTAACTCTAGCACTAATCCCCACCACTCCACTTAACCTAACTCTAGCACTAATCCTCACTTACTCCAAAACCATTACCAAATACACCAAACCTCAGATCATGTTTTATCTATAAATATGAAAAGAATACAGGAAGAAAGCATTCAAGTCTCATTTCTCTCACCCTAATACTTCATGCTCTCAATCCTTAATCCCCTCATATATTACACGGCTCTCACGGCCAAACAAAGGAAGTAGAGGTAATATTCAACCTTGCTTTCCCATTTTACAAACTTATTTCCTGCCACTGACTTGGGCGTCGGAGTGTACCCGGTATCCACCACACCGGTGGTAGCCTACTCTCGTCCACTCTACTTTGTTTTTTGCAGGATTGCTAGTGCCCAACTTACAAATTCTGATTGGGGACCCTTGGCGAATTCCGGAGTCCACAATTTGGCGCCCACCGTGGGGCCCTAGCAATAATTTGCAGACAAAGGCTTTCCACCCTACAAACACTCACTGCTTAGTCAATCATGACTTCAAGCAATGAACAAACACCTGATCCAGTGGCATCACAATTGGCCATACTACAAGACAGATTGAAAGCTTTGGAAGAAGAGAATTTTACCTTTCGTAGTTCCAACATAAACCTCCAAAAACAATTGGAACTACTTTCATCACCCACACAGCTTCACAATACATCAGAACAACACAACAACCGGATCACTCCAACTAACCTTCAAGGAGCATTTGACGAAACCACAGACGACGTTCCATCAAATGGTGAGAACCAGAGGAACTTACCAAGTTCACCAGTCAACCAAGCCCAGCAAATTGTCGTCACAATGAGAAAGGAAATGAAAGAATTTAAAGAAGCTATTATGTCCAGTCTACCAGGGGTGAAACTCCCAATGAAGAATAGTAGAGCTGGAACCATTTCAGATACCCCTTTCATTGAGACGATAACATCTGTTGAGCTACCACGGAAGTTCAGCCCACCAGACATGAAGTTATACGATGGATCACTGACCCAGACGACCATGTCATTCATTATAAATACAAAATGATGTCAACAGGCTTAGCTCCTCATCAATGGGAAGCTGGAATGTGCAGAGGATTTGGAGAAACTTTGGGTGGTCCAGCTCTTACATGGTTCATCAACCTACCATACAGATCCATCAAATCTTATCAACAATTAGCAGACAAATTTGTTGAACATTTCGCCAGCTCTTGCAAACTTGAAAAAACTACTGATGATCTTAGTGCCATCCTACAACGGAGGGGAGAATCATTGCGAAGCTATGTTGCTCGATTCAACAAAGAAAGAATAACAATCCCAGACCTTCATCAACCAACAGCTGTGGAGGCTTTCAGGAACGGGTTACTTTGTGAAAGTGGACTCTACAAAAAGCTGACCAAGTTTCGGTGCTACACGATGGACCAGGTTATGGCTCGAGCCAAGTTGAAATCAGGTGGGAAGAAGATAAAAGGAATAAAAGGAAAGACATTTCCTCAACATGCAAAACGAAAGAACAGCCCATTCTACCAAACGACATAAAGAATTTACAAATGTGATGCCTAAGCGTCATTCGGAGAAATGGAACCACCCAAGGAGAGAACATCAGCCCCACCAAAAAGGTTTTGATCAAAGACCTCCATCATACAGAGCTCGAGAAACAATTCCGATGGAAAAACCCAGACTCCCAGACTACAATTTTTCTATATCTCCGGGAGAGTTAGTCTTGGTACTTAAAAAGATGGGAAATGAAGTAAAGTGGCCACCACGCAACAGAGAAAGTTTCAAAAATAAAGACACAAACAAATGGTGTGAGTTCCATCGAGACTACGGCCATACAACAGCTGAATGTGTAGCATTGAGGTTGGAAGTACTTGAGTTGTTGAACAAAGGGTTTTTAAGGGATCTACTTACGGAGAAGGGGCAAGCTACTTTAGCTCAGAGGAACGAGAAGGATGGACATGGGGAAGCACCAATTCAACCTCCACCAATTGATAACACCGTGAATTTCATTTCAGGAGGATCAGAGATTAGTGGAGTATCATATTCAGCAGCCAAACGACATTCCAGAGCGATTGTGTCAAGCCTTCAACATTCCACGACGTCTTTAGAAAAAATGTTTACAAACTTAATAATGGAGTTTCCAGACGACATCAACTCTGGTAGCATGAACCCTCATCATGACGCCTTAGTAATCTCTCTACAGGTGGCAAATTTCATGATCAAACGAGTTCTGGTAGATACAGGATCCTCAGCCAACATCATCTTTACAACAGCCTTGGCAGACATGGGAGCTGAATTAGAGAAAATTAACAAAAAGACGACTGTGTTGATTGGATTCAGTGGTGAACAAAAATTTACTTTGGGAGAAATAAGCCTTCCAGTCTACGCAGGGGGAATCAACAAAATGACAACCTTCCTAGTCCTAGATTGTCCTTCAGCCTACAATCTAATTATTGGGAGGCCATGGATTCATGAAATGAGGGCAGTATCGTCCACCTATCATCAAACTCTAAAGTTTCCTACAAAGTGGGGGATTCAAGAGATAAGGGGAGATAGAGTTGCTTCCAGAGGATGCTACCAAACAACAATGAAGGCAAAGGTCCATTCAGCATAGCAATTACAGAACGAACCTCATTCGCAGGAGCCCACACTTCCAAATATTGAAGAATTGGATGAGGTTCAAATCCATGACAAATATGCAGACCATAAAACTCAAATTGGAGCAAATCTAGATCCCAGACTACGAGCAGACTTAAGTGAATTTTTGCGAAAATGACATGACCAGTTCGCTTGGTCGCATGAAGACATGACTGGGATTGACCCCAGCTTGATTACTCATCAACTCCATGTGGATCCAGACTATCCTCCAATCAGACAGAAAAGAAGGAAGTTTGCCCCAGAGAGAAATCAGATCATTGATGAAGAAATCCAAAAATTGTTACAAAATGGTGCCATTAAAGAAGTTCAATTCCCAGCCTGGTTAGCCAATGTGGTGGTGGTACGAAAGAAGAATGAAAAATTGAGAGTTTGTATCGACTTCACAGATTTGAACAAAGCATGCCCAAAAGATTCATTCTCATTGCCTCATATTGATCAAATGGTTGATGCTACAGCTGAACACGAATTGCTAAGTTTTATGGATGCATATTCTGGGTATAATCAAATCCTTATGCATCCAAGCGACCAAGAGAAAACAGCTTTCATGACCAATAGGGGCATATTCTGTTACAAGGTAATGCCCTTTGGTCTCAAAAATGCAGGTGCTACATATCAGAGAATGGTCAATAAAATTTCTCACAACAGATTGGAAAAACAATGGAGGTGTATGTAGACGACATGTTGGTGAAATCATCAAAATCTGATCAGCATCTGCAACACCTGGAAGAAGCATTCAAGGTGATGAATAGGTATGGGATGAAATTGAATCCAACAAAATGTGCGTTTGGAGTAGCTTCTGGGAAATTCTTGGGATATGTGTTACACAACGAGGGATTGAGGCAAATCCAGATCAAATCAAATCCATACTTGAAATTCCTTCTCCAACCTGCCCAAAGGAAGTCATGCGACTAGCAGGGAGAATTGCTGCGTTGAACAGATTCATCTCCAAGTCGACAGACAAAAGTTTTATGTTCTTCTCAGCCATTAAAAAGACAAAAAACTTTGAATGGACTCCGCCTGCGAACAAGCTCTGAAAGAGCTGAAGCAGTAGTACTTAACATCACCACCATTGTTGTCAAAACCACTCGACAACGAAAGGTTATTCTTGTACTTGGGAGTGTCAAACCAAGCAGTGAGCGCTGTTTTGATTCGAGAAGAGAACGGCACCCAACTTCCAGTCTACTATGTAAGCAAAGCATTACTTGATACGGAGTCACGTTATTTGCATTTGGAAAAATTGGTCTAGCCTTGGTAATGTCAGCCAGGAAGCTACGACCATACTTTCAAGGGCATCCTATCACAGTCTACTCGGAGTACCCCTTGAGGAGCATACTACACAAGCCAGAAGACTGGGAGATTAACAAAATGGGCTGTCGAATTGGGAGAACACGACATCACTTACCAGCCCAGAACAGCAATCAAATCTCAAGCCTTGGCTGACTTTGTAGCAGATTTCAGTCCAACTCAGAATCCCTTGGAAGGTACCGAAGTCAATTCAATCCAATCAAATTCACTTTGGAAACTTTCAGTCGACGGTTCTAGCAATAAGAAAGGGTGTGGCCTTGGCATAGTGATCACTACTCCTGATGGGGATATACTACAACAAGCAATCAAATGTGGATTCCGAGTTACAAACAATGAAGCAGAATATGAAGCTTTGATGCAGGAATCAGCTTGGTCAAAGAGCTTGGGGGAAGAAGAATCGAAGTGAAATCAGACTCCCAATTGATAGTGAATCAGCTCCAAGGTTCATATCAGGCACGAGACCCTCAAATGTTATCCTACTTGCAGAAAGTTAAAGAAGTCCAGGCGACATTTCAAGAATTCAACATATCTCAGGTGTCAAGAAGTGAAAACACTCAGGCGGACGCGTTGGCTACCCTCGGGTCGACGATGCATGGAGACAAACTTCAATCAATTCCAGTAGTGTATTTAAATTGGCCATCAATTTGGAAGGAGAACAAGGAAATCAACACCATCACTTCAGACGACTCGTGGATGACACCAATCATGAAATACTTGCAAGATGGACTGCTTCCAGAAGAAGAAATGAAGCAAGAAGGATTCAAAGGCAGGCGGCAAGATTCACCATATTTAATGGACAACTATTGAAAAGGTCGTTCTCTGGACCCTACTTGAAATGTCTTACTCATGATCAAGCACAACATGTACTATCAGAATTGCACGAAGGAGAATGCGGAAATCATTCTGGAGGACGAAGCCTTGCCTCACGCGCCCATTCGACTGGGTATTATTGGCCAACTATGAGAATTGATTCAGTCAATTACACGAAGAAGTGTGAAAATGTCAGAGATTCGCTCCTATTCCACATCTTCCACCAGAAAAGCTGAATCCTATCCTATCCCCATGGCCGTTCATGAAGTGGGGTGGGGTATGGATATTGTAGGGAAGCTACCAACCGCCCCTGGACAACGAGTCTACATGCTAGTCTTGACAGATTATTTTTCAAAGTGGATTGAAGCGGACTCCTTTGCCAAAATACGAGACAAAGAAGTTCAAACATTTGTCTGGAAAAACATCATATGTCGTTTCGGCATTCCCAAGGAGATTGTAACAGATAATGGCTCCCAGTTCATTAGTCGACATTTTCAAGACTTTTGTAAAAATTGGGGGATCAAGTTAAGTTTTTCAACCCCACGCTTTCCACAAGCTAATGGGCAAGCCGAGTCTTCTAACAAGACACTTTTGAATACTTTGAAGAAAAGATTGGAGAAGGCAAAAGGATCATGGGCAGCGACGAACTTCCTGGAGTATTGTGGTCCTACAGAACGACCATCCGTTCTTCGACTGGAGAAACTCCTTTCTCTTTGGCATTTGGAACAGAGGCAGTAATTCCAATCGAAGAAGCCATTCCTTCTCTACGCTACCAGTACGCTGGTGATGAGGCAAATCAGCAGTTGATGTATATGAATCTAGATACAATCGACGAAAGACGAGAAAAGGCGACCATACGACTTGCATCTCATCGGCAAAGAATGGCGAGATATTTCAACAAAAATGTCAGAAGCAGAACATTCAAGGAAGGGGATTGGGTACTACGAAAAGTTTTTCAAAACACAAAAGAAGTCGGAGAAGGGAAGTTGGGACCAAATTGGGAAGGGCCATACATCATCACAAGAGTTGTTGGACACGGAGCCTACAAATTACAAACAATTGAGGGGAGACAAATTCACAATAGTTGGAATGCAATTCACCTTAAGCAATTTCACCGGAATTTAAGCGTGCATTTATTCATATTTTAAGATTCAGAGTAATTTTCTACTTTATGTATTGTGTGATTCGACTTAATAACAAATTTCATTTGAAATATCATCCCAAAATATCATTAATTCATTAAAATTGTTCTACAAAGAAGTTAAATTAAAATTACAAAAGATTCAAATTTCTGGAGTAGCTTCTTCCTGAATGCATTCAGCAGCAACTTCAGGTGCAGGAATTTCTTGAACTTGAGTAGTCGGCTCGATTTCCATTCGACTAAGTTCTTCATTCTTCTTATCCGTTTCTTGAACTTCAGCCGCTCCCTCGCCATCAATTACTTCTTTTTCTGCCACTTTCGAGTCGACCTCTTCGCCTTTCTCTTCCACATCACCCTCGTCTGAAAAAGAAACTCCTGCCAATAGTTGATCATACTGCTGAATCCATTTCTTTGGCTCCCAAGCTCCTGTCTTCCCATCAAGGAAATCCTTCATCAGATGGCTGCGTTCTTTCATCATAGATTCAAGAGCAATCCTTCAAGATTTCAAGTAATTCTTCATTCTCCTTCTTCACATTCTCGAACGCATCCTTATAGCCTTCAATCGTAACCTCAGAAGTCTCTTTTTCCATCTGAAGTGTTGCCTTCACTTCCGTCAACTCCTTCTCCAATTCAGCATTCTTTTTTCAAGCGACTTCATTTGGACCACTTCCTTTTTCATAGCCGCGAATGATTTTTCCATCTCTCTCTGTTTCTTAAGAGTCGATTCGACATATCGCTGCATATGTAGACTGCACTCCATTGCCTGGAAAAAGGATTTATTAGAATCCATTCTACAAATTATTAAGAAATTTCTATCTACTTTCTTACTTGGTAATTTAAAGCCGCAGCCTTTTTCATCGACTCGACCGGGCCAATCTTGGATAACCTCTGTTCATCCTCTTCCAGCAAAGCTTCTTAATAAAAGGGTCAAGGCTTGATGGGTCCGAAATTGCAGTCGACCCTGATGGAATCCTGACAACTATATTATCGATGTCTTCGATTTCATCCGCCTTCTTTTTCCCCCTTTGACAACTATTTCAGTCGACTTCCCCTTGTGCTTTGGAGAGTCCAGTCGACGATACCAATTGTGGTTCTGGAACCTCCACTTCTGGCTCCTTTATCTTGAGCTTCCTAGCCTTTTTTCGGCTCATCAACTCATCAATTGATGCTACTTTTATTTTCCTCGAAGCCATGTCCTCTGCGCATAAAATTTCTTTTGGAGTTAATGTCTTTATAACAAACCACCCTTTCCGTACAGAGCTCGAATCGACCGAGTACAGTAGATGACTTCCAATACGTTTTTAGAAAGTGCCAAAGGGGTAGATATACCTTCTGATTCGAAGATTTCTTTCCACTGTAAAGTTGCTCTTAATCTCTGCTCTACCAAGATTATCCTCCAATCTCTTTGTTCGACCGGTAGATCAAGAAGAGCTTTAGTCTTCGACAAGATAAGAGGTGTTTTGTCGAATAAACTGTTTCGAAAAGGACCTGCATAATAAACAATCCATACATTAGTTTCATACGACAATAACATTGATAAATTATCTATTAATAGAAGAAGTTGATACTCACTAATACACTCCAATATTCTGAAACTCGACCCATTCCAGTCGACCCAAAGATACCCTCATTTTTCACAAAGAAATACTCCGACTGCCAATTACCCCTATCGTTTGTTGGAAGCCCCATAACTATTTGTTCCCTCTTACGACGAAGGTACAAAGTATATCTCCCTTTTTCAGTTAGATGCTCTTTGGTAGTATGAATATAAAATGTCCTTCACCTCAAACAATAACCTTGTTCGAATGCTAAGCATTCAATCGACATTAAAATCCTCCAAGCATTCGGCATTAGTTGTGAAGGAGCAATCCCATAATGATCCAAAATTTCCCAAGCTAACCTCGGAATAGGGAATCTAAGCCCATTAGAAAACGGTACTACATAAAAACCAATCCATCCGGGAATTTTATAATCGATCCTTTCAGACGGCAAGGGCACCCTCAGTTCCATTGATCTAGGAAATCTATACTTAATCCTAATTTCCATCAGCAAACTAGCCGTCATTCGACTAGCTGGGTTCTTGGTTAGTATGTTGGTAGGCTCACTTGTGCTCACCCCTCCACTAAATTCCTCGACAGCTGCCAATGATCTAATAGGAATTGCCTGCAACGGAACTTCATGCGACATAACGGTTACAGGTCCTTCCTCAAAAAACTCTTGACGCGACCATTCCCTTAATGATTTTTCTTCTGTTGATTCACTCGATGATGATCCTACGAATGTATCGATCTGTTCTCCTAAACTTTCTAAAGAGTCTCCACTCGACATATTCTATTCAGCGAGTCTACAAACAAATAATTTCTAAGATTTGGGTTCCTTAAAGATCAAATCCTACTCCTATCTCCAAACACAAATCCACCAAATAACGTATGATTCTAAAGATCAAACAACCTAATTTAGCTAAGAACAGATTGAAGCTACTCTACGAATATTCAAAGCAAATGAAGAACGCGAAGAGAGTGAAAGAAGTACCTTGAAGCCTTGAAGTTCTCTCCCAAATCGATTGATCTTGTGAAATGAAACAAATGAACCCATCAAGCCACTCTTATACTACTTCTTTTGGCGGTTTATTTCCCGCCATAAGACTCCTCGTTATTTGCGCTAGGTTTTACTCCGTTAAACGACACGTGGAAGTGGAAGATCTATAGAATGTAAAATATGAGCAAACCCTGGTATGCCTTATAATCATCGACAAATGATAAAAAATTGAGTAGACTAAATCTGAACCACCGTTTGGTTCAGTCGACAAGGGACATTCCCCTGGACTCATGTCGAGTCAAGTAAACTCCTGAACCACCGTTTGGTTCAGTCGACAAGGGACATTCCCTGGACTCATCTCGAGTCATGTAAACTCCTGAACCACCGTTTGGTTCAGTCGACAAGGGACATTCCCCTAGACTCATGTCGAGTCAAGTAAACTCCTGAACCACCGTTTGGTTCAGTCGACAAGGGACATTCCCCTGGACTTTTCGAGTCAAGGTTGGACTCCTGAACCACCGTTTGGTTCAGTCGACAAGGGACATTCCCCTGGACTCATGTCGAGTCAAGTAAACTCCTGAACCACCGTTTGGTTCAGTCGACAAGGGACATTCCCCTGGACTCATGTCGAGTCAAGTAAACTCCTGAACCACCGTTTGGTTCAGTCGACAAGGGACATTCCCTGGACTCATCTCGAGTCAAGTAACTCCTGAACCACCGTTTGGTTCAGTCGACAAGGGACATTCCCCTGGACTCATGTCGAGTCAAGTAAACTCCTGAACCACCGTTTGGTTCAGTCGACAAGGGACATTCCCCTGGACTCTTGTCGAGTCAAGTTGGACTCCTGAACCTGCATTTGGTTCAGTCGACAAAGGGATTCCCCATGACTCTGTCGAGTCAAGTTAAACTCCTGAACCACCGTTTGGTTCAGTCGACAAGGGACAATCCCCTGGACTCATGTCGAGTCAAGTAAACTCTGAACCACCGTTTGGTTCAGTCGACAAGGGACATTCCCCTGGACTCATGTCGAGTCAAGTAAATTCCTGAACCACCGTTTGGTTCAGTCGACAAGGGACATTCCCTGGACTCATGTCGAGTCAAGTAAACTCTGAACCACCGTTTGGTTCAGTCGACAAGGGACATTCCCCTAGACTCATGTCGAGTCAAGTAAACTCCTGAACCACCGTTTGGTTCAGTCGACAAGGGACATTCCCCTGGACTCTTGTCGAGTCAAGTTGGACTCCTGAACCTGCATTTGGTTCAGTCGACAAACGGGCATTCCCCTGGACTCATGTCGAGTCAAGGTTGGACTCCTGAACCACCGTTTGGTTCAGTCGACAGGGACAATCCCATGGACTCATGTCGAGTCAAGTAACTCCTGAACCACCGTTTGGTTCAGTCGACAAGGGACATTCCCCTAGACTCATGTCGAGTCAAGTAAACTCCTGAACCACCGTTTGGTTCAGTCGACAAGGGACAATCCCCGACTCATGTCGAGTCACAGTAAACTCCTGAACCACCGTTTGGTTCAGTCGACAAGGGACATTCCCCTAGACTCATGTCGAGTCAAGTAAACTCATGAACCACCTTTGGTTCAGTCGACAAGGGACATTCCCCTGGACTCTTGTCGAGTCAAGTTGGACTCCTGAACCTGCATTTGGTTCAGTCGACAAACGGGCATTCCCCCTGACTTAGTCGAGTCAAGAAGGTTGGACTCTGAACCTGCTTTGGTTCAGTCGACAAACGGGCATTCCCCATGACTCTAGTCGAGTCAAGGTTGGACTCCTGAACCTGCATTTGGTTCAGTCGACAAAGGGACATTCCCCATGACTCTAGTCGAGTCAAGGTTGGACTCTTGAACCTGCATTTGGTTCAGTCGACAAAGGGACATTCCCCATGACTCTAGTCGAGTCAAAGATTGGACTCCTGAACCCGCATTTGGTTTAGTCGACAAAGGGACATTCCCCATGACTCTAGTCGAGTCAAGGTTGGACTCCTGAACCTGCATTTGGTTCAGTCGACAAAGGGACATTCCCCATGACTCTTGTCGAGTCAAATGGGACTCTTAAACTTACATTCGGTTCAGTTGACCAGAGAATGTTCCCCATTACTTATGTTGAGTCAAATGTATCCATGGATCTTCAAACTGATCAGACGACCAAGAACCAATTACCATAAAGTTAAGTCAAATCAGAAGGACTAAGACTTCGTCTCCCCAGACGATACACGCGATATATTCCAAAAAACCCACATTTTGCACAAAGCTCTTATAAAACAATCCAACAGAAGGTGATACATTCTTGTCACGTGCTTTTGTGATTAGTATCATTCGACACAAACGTATATACTCTCTAAGACAAAACTTCTTTGACTTAGAGAGTAAGGGACAAACTGTAAGAGCCAAATTTGGCCTAAGGGTAAAACTGTCTTTCACCTTAAGCCCATCAGCATGTTAGGCCCGAAACCAAAGCCCAAAGAATTATGTATTTGATTACAATTAAAATCATAAAGCATGACCACTTAACCTAACTCTAGCACTAATCCCCACCACTCCATTTAAACTAACTCTAGCACTAATCCCCACCACTCCACTTAACCTAACTCTAGCACTAATCCTCACTTACTCCAAAACCATTACCAAATACACCAAACCTCAGATCATGTTTTATCTATAAATATGAAAAGAATACAGGAAGAAAGCATTCAAGTCTCATTTCTCTCACCCTAATACTTCATGCTCTCAATCCTTAATCCCCTCATATATTACACGGCTCTCACGGCCAAACAAAGGAAGTAGAGGTAATATTCAACCTTGCTTTCCCATTTTACAAACTTATTTCCTGCCACTGACTTGGGCGTCGGAGTGTACCCGGTATCCACCACACCGGTGGTAGCCTACTCTCGTCCACTCTACTTTGTTTTTTGCAGGATTGCTAGTGCCCAACTTACAAATTCTGATTGGGGACCCTTGGCGAATTCCGGAGTCCACATACATCAGGTACTTTTATTTTTTCAGTTATTAATTTATCTTTAGCTTGTGAAGCCGTTACATCCAGCTGGATTTTAGATTCTGCTTGTCCCATTCACATTTGCAATTCGTTCCAGGTGCTGAAGGAAAGTAGGAAACTGAAGCCTGGAGAGATGCAGTTGCGGTTCGGGAGTGGAGACTCTTTGGATGCAGTTGCAGTGGGAGTATGCGAGATCTCATTGCCGAATGAGACACTTTTGTTATATGACTGTCATTTTGTACCGGGATGTGTCGTTAATATTATATCACTTTTTGTATTGGATACATAAGGCTTTTGTATTAATATTAAGAATAGTTCTTTGTATTTATATGATAAAAATAATATTCAGATCATTAGTTGTCCAAACCAGCATGGTCATTATACATTGCAAACTTCAAAAGATATATTAAATACTGGAGTTAATAAATGTAGTTTACCTGTAATTAATAATACTGAACTTTGGCATATGAGACTTGGTCACATTGGCGTTAAACGCCTTACCCAATTGGTTAGGAATGGTTTGATATCAGATCTTACCATTGAATCCTATCCAACTTGTGAATCCTGTATTCAGGGTAAGATGACCAAAGCTCCATTTTCTGGTGTTGGACACCGCACCATTAACTTACTGGAACTCGTACATTCTGATGTATGTGGTCCACTAAGTCAAACTGCTCACAGTGGTTATTCATACTTCGTTACCTTTACCGATGATTTGTCACGGTACGGTTATGTGTATTTGATGCGATATAAATCGGAAACCTTTGAAAAGTTCAAAGAGTTCCGAAATGAAGTAGAAAAAAAAACTGGTAAATATATTAAATGCCTTCGATCAGATCGAGGCGGCGAATATATGAGTGGTGAGTTCATGGATTATATGAAGGAGAATGGGATTCTCGCTCAATATACTCCTCCAGGTACACCACAGCACAATGGTGTATCTGAGAGGAGAAATCGGACTTTATTGGATATGGTCCGATCGATGTTGAGT
Source organism: Zanthoxylum bungeanum (assembly GCA_019454045.1). Lineage (NCBI taxonomy): Eukaryota > Viridiplantae > Streptophyta > Magnoliopsida > Sapindales > Rutaceae > Zanthoxylum > Zanthoxylum bungeanum. The sequence goes on from SKCR01039884.1 coordinate 90,702, forward strand.
TTCACAGATTTGCCCTATTACTTATGGGGCTACTGTCTCTTAACAGCCGTACATCTTTTGAATAAGATTCCTTCAAAGGCTGTTCCTACGACACCGTATGAGATATGGTTCGGTAGGAGACCGAATCTTAATTATATTAAGGTTTGGGGTTGTCATGCCTATGTCAGGGTAACTCAACAAAGTAAGCTTTCGCCTCGAGGGCAAAAGTTTAGGTTTGTTGGATATCCCTCGAACACGAGGGGATATCTGTTCTATGATACCGAGCATCGAAATGTGTTCGTAGCTCGCTTCGCAAAATTTCTAGAAGTAGAATTTTTGTCAGAAGGTGGTGATCATAGACAGGTTGAGCTTGATGAAGTCCAACCTGAAAACAACGAACCAACGGAGGAACCTGAAGTTCAAGTAGATGAAGGACCTTCAACACACACACTCCGTAGGTCGGAAAGGGTATCTAGACCTCCTGAACGCTTGTATTTGATACAAGAAAAGAGTATGGATGTTCTCTTAGTTGAAGAGACAGATCCTTTCACATATAGAGAATCGATGTTGGACATCGACTCCGTGAAATGGCAAAGTTCCATGAAATCCGAGATAGACTCAATGCATGAAAATCAAGTTTGGGACTTGATTCCGCTTCCCGAAGGAATTGTTCCTATCGGTTGTAAATGGGTTTACAAGAGGAAGCGCGGGCCTGACGGTAAGGTTGAAACTTACAAGGCCCGACTGGTAGCAAAATGTTACACGCAGCGACCTGGCGTCGACTACGATGAAACTTTTTCGCCAGTAGCAATGCTTAAGTCTATCCGGATTTTGCTTTCTATAGCTGCGTATCATGACTACGAGATTTGGCAAATGGATGTCAAAACGGCTTTTCTAAATGGATTTCTTGATGAAGAAATCTATATGGAACAGCCGGAAGGTTCACATCCAGCGAAACCTCGGGTATGGTATGTAAGCTTAAGAAGTCCATTTATGGACTTAAACAAGCTTCACGAAGTTGGAATCTTCGATTCGATGAGATTATTAGATCGTCTAGTTTTCTCAAGAATTCGGAAGAATCCTGTGTGTATCAGAAGGCCAGTGGGAGCATGGTCGTATTTTTAGTCCTATATGTTGATGACATCCTAATCATGGGAATGATTTAGGTATGTTGCAAAGCGTGAAAGCGTACCTCTGTAAGAATTTCTCCATGAAGGACCTGGGAGAAGCTTCCTATGTTTTAGGGATAAAACTCTATAGAGATAGAAAAATGAGGCTGATTGGGTTATCCCAATCAACGTACGTAGATAAGATCTTGGAACAGTATAGCTTTGGTAACTGTAAGACAGGAAACATACCGTTCAGACATGAGATTCATCTTTCTAAGAAGATGTGTCCACAAACAGAAGATGAGAAGGTTAGAATGTCTAACCAACCTTATGCTTCATGTTTGGGTAGCATAATGTATGACATGTTATGTACGAGGCCTGATATCAGTTTCGCTGTTAGCGTAACTAGTCGATATCAGTCCAATCCAGGTAATGACCATTGGATGGCCATTAAACATATCCTAAAGTATCTTAAAGGTACTAAGGATAAGTTGATAATATATGGAGGAAACGAACTGCAGGTTAATGGGTATACAGACTCCGATTTCCAATCGGATCCCGATGATAGAAAGTCTACATCTGGATTTGTCTTTACCCTTAACGGAGGTGCAGTTTGTTGGAAGAGTTCCAAACAGGGATCGACAGCTGATTCCACCACTGAGGCGGAATATATTGCAGCTTCTGAAGCTGCAAAAGAGGCTGTGTGGATAAAGAACTTTATCACAGAATTGGGAGTTGTCCCAAGTATCGAGAATGCGATTCCATTATACTGTGATAATACTGGAGCCATTGCGCAAGCAAAGGAACCGAGGGCGCATCGGAAGTCGAAGCATGTGGAACGCAAGTACCACATCATTCGAGAGATCGTGTCGCGAGGGGATATTGTCGTGTGCAAGGTACCGAGTGAAGATAATGTAGCAGACCCGCTGACGAAGGTCATACCTCCGAAGTTGTTTGATAAACACGTGGAGTCGATGGGTATTAGATACAATCGATATTGGCACTAGAGCAAGTGAGAGATTTTGTTGGGGTTGGTGCTCAGAGCGCCAATTCCCGGTTGTATTTCTGTTAAATACTTCTGTAAATATTATTATTATGAATAATATATGCAGTTTCTATAATATAATCTATCTTTCTATATGGTAAAGACGTAATGACCCTAGAATGATTAGTCATGATACAGTTGCAAAAACGTCGCAACGGACATTGAGAAGTATCATGACGTTGTCATTCTCAGACAGTTCCTAGTCAAGGTTTACACTACTTGGTCAGTATAGTAAACCCGTTGAGACCGGTACATGTCGTATACTGGAATATATGATTCCAATGGTTTCTCAATGAACCATAAGTCTTGGAGACTAGTATAGACGTGTAGGTGTTTATAGCGGATAAACACTGAACGACTCACCGAAGATTCTTAATGGATGGTACACCAGCGTCAATAAGAATCTTCTTGGGTTGAGTAGCACTTGTGATTCTTAGACTTGAGATGCCATTGTGGGCACATGAGACATCTTCTACACTTAGACGGCAGTCACGTCACCGATCTATTTAGATCAGACCTCCGCATGTTCGTTGGGTGTAGATAGATCCTCAGGGTGTCCTATGTGTATCAAGATAGGATCCGTCAGTTCTGTGTACCAGAGCATAGGTAGTCCATATGATTAGCAATCAGATAAATCCATGGGCCCGTGGTAAAGTTTAGAAGCTAGTTCTAAATATTCTTTTGAGATTGCTAATAGAATAGTCGACTGGATAATCCCGATAGAGATTTGACGTTTACATCTATATCTCTGGGACTTATCCGGATACCTGTGACGGAGGAATTATACATTTTCCATGACCTCGACCTGTATGGTTCAGCGAGATTATCCGTGATCGTCATAATCTACGGGTGGATAGATTATGGACACGAAATTTGATTTCGTGACGGATATACCTGAACCTAGAGAGTCTCAATAATGAAACATACTCGTTGAGCACTAGAGCAACATAAATAAATAATATGATTATTTATAAAGTCGTTTAATGGTTAAACGCAAGATACATGCTAAAGAGACTAGATAGTCATTTGCTTAATTATTGTGTATTTACATTTAATACTTGATTAATTTAAATACACATTAATTAATAGTCAAAATGAGTTATTTGACTTATTTCCTAAATGAATATATGTTTTAATATTTAATGTAAATATTATACATATATTTAATATATTTGTATTTGATTAATTAATTAATTATTAATTGTTAAATGATTAAATTAATTAAAATATAAATATCTTACATTAGGATATTTAAAGTTAATGATGTTAGTTGCAATTGTTGACTTAAATAAATATCTAATAAAGTTGTTATTTAGATATTTAGGCAAGTTGACCAAATTGACTTGAAATGAAATTGAAATTAATTTCCTTGTTTTTGCCTTAGTCATTTTCGGCCAAAGGCCATTTTGAACAAGTATAAATTGATTTTCATTTCATTTAACACTTAACTAATACACTTTTACAAAAGAGAGACACCATTGAAGAAACCAAAAGGAAAGCTTGAGAAAGAAAGAAAACTTCAAAAGCTTGGAAATTAGTAAGTTTTTCAAACTTGCTATTAGTAAGGAATATGTTCATTAGGTTCTAGGCTTTAATATATGATATTCTTAGGATGTTTCTTTCTTTGTTCCTTGTGGTTTTGATGATGGAAGTTTTGGAGAAGTGTGAAGCATGTGTAATGAAGGAAGTGTTGTGACTATTGTAGTTATAACTATTCTTTTAAGGTTTTGGAAACCATGTTGCCAATCTAGAGTTGTTGACCCACTCTTAAATGACCTATATTTGATCTTGAGTTGTTTCATTGTGTTGAGACTTAATTGGATGGAAGAATGATGATTGAAGTAATAATGATTTAATGTATTGGTCTAATTTGTCCAATTTGTGGAAATTGAAAAATTAGGGTTCTTAACTAATTCCAAATTTGGGGCTTTTCATATATGTTGTGCATTTGAGTGTGTATATGATGCATATAAAGTTCATGTTGATTGGATTTCATTTGAATGAGTTTTGAAGCATGAAATGACCAAATGGTCAAATGGCACCAATGGTGCTCACGGCATTGGATGAAGAAAATTGGGATTTTGTGGCTTTGGTGTTTTGATGTTTTGAACATGCTAAGTTCATCTTAGAAATGATTTAGAATCATTCAAAATTGATTAGATCAATTTCGGACTAAAATGGACAAAATACCATATAAGGGTAATTGGGTAATTTGGTAATTTCACTTGAATATGATTCATTTGAAATTTTGTTTCATAATTTGAATATTGGGCAATTAAATAAATATGTTTATTTAATTAATCCAATAAAAAGTTTTGAAATCTGAAAATCGGATTTTCACCGCTTCCGCTGCGTTACCGGATTCACCCCCTAAAAACCCCTACAGTAGAGCCTGAGACACAGCCGGTGGTTTTACCTGCGCCGCGGCCCAGAATGGGTGGTTTGGTGGCGGGGTTTCCATCGTTTCCAAAAAAAAATAAAAAAAAAATAAATAAATAAAATATATATATATATATATATATATATATATATATTTACACTTACCATCGTAGATATACAATTACCATCACTGCTTGATAGCATTCCCATTGACGGTTTGTTGAGGAAATACATTTTTCTAAAAGAAAATGAAAATTGTATTTTTAAGAATTAATTGATTCTTAATAAGTTGTGAGACAAATAATCTTACTGGATATGGAAAATGTCAAAATTCTCTTCAATTAATTGCTATCGTGTTCTTCTCAATACTGTGGCCTAAATCATAGAGGAAGTGTGTCCCAAATGTATTATGAGTCCATTTGTAATTAGAACAGGATCATGAATCCATCCCAGTGGAGTGAAAAATTTAATTTTGTGGGGTTAAATTTTGATTTTTATAAATAGTGGTCGAAATTTTTAATTTTTAGTGGGTAAAGTCAAATTAATTCATTAAAATATTAAATTTTCATTAATTTATAAGACATATTTTAATAATTTTTATATTAAGTGATAATGATTGTCCATATTTACTTATAATATGTGTCTCGAGGCATTGGAAGTTTGAAGTGTTGTGATTCTCTGATCACTAAAGAGTATTTATGAGGAAAAATCGAATTATATTACAACAAGAACGAATTTACAAATATTTAAACATTATAAAAATCTCTCCTTTTTACACTCTCAAAGCTTTCTTTATATTAAGCTTAATTGTCGGGATGTTTTGAGCTCTCAAATGAGCTCCCTATTGATAATAAAATTCTAGCTCAAATTACCAATAAATGAAGGGAAATGTTAATGAGTGCATAATCCATATTTAGAAAGTTTTTATGGAAAAAATGAAAAAGTAATTAATGTTTTGATAATTTTTTACATTTTCAAAAAAAGTGATGTGAAAACTTTCCAAATATGGATTCTTAATGAGTGCCCTTAGGACACTTGTTACATAACCCATAAATGAAAAGTTCTCGTCTAAAGTTATTTGGGTCATTTTAATGATTGCACCAAACCTCGAAAATTGTGGCAATAGTGGGGATCAATCTTTGATAATAAATAGCAAATATTGAGGGTAATGGAATGCGGCTGGATCCTTCGGGAAGATGATTCTACTAAACTTTATATAGAAACACTCAAAGTCAATAGTGAATAATGTAAATAAATTTGTATCACCTCAATAAAAAAATAAACTTTAATTAAGCAAGTATGTAACAGAACACCAGGAAAGTGAAAAATAGATGGTGTTAATGACTTCAAATTATGTAGTTGTGCAAATTTCAACTAAGTTAATGGTTCTATCTAAGGGTGGCAATAGGGCCAGGCCGTCAAGCAAAAAAAAGCCCGGATCTGGGAAAAGCTCGGACCCGGGTGTCTTTCGGGTCGGGCCGGATTCGGGTCTGGCTTTATCCGGCCTGTTTATTTTTAAAAAAAAAATTAAAAAATTAAAAACATACAATTACAAAATACATTCACACTATATGCAAAGACGATTCACAATTAAATCGAAAGTTTCATCGATAAATTAACAATATAAATGTTACAAACAAATAAAAATGCTACAAACATATATATATATATATATATATATTGGCATGGGCCCGAGCCGGGCTTTGATCAAAGGACTCGGCCCGGATTTTTCTCGCCGCGGGCTGGACCGGGTCCGGGCTTTTCTGCCACCCTTAGTTCTATCCCACCATTTGTTTTGAGTGTCATTGAAAACCTTAAGAGAGAATTAATTAATACAAAATTATAAGATTATCACTGCAAATAGCTGGAGATCTTTCTGCACCAAGTATTGCTAAAGTGAACTACTTTGCTGCATTATTAAGTTCATAAATCTAGTGAACACATCAGTACAAAAGAAATAAATAATCACTCATGTTGCATTATAAATCTGGAAATGAATTGCTTCACAATTGAGCCCATTGTTTTTATCATATCATCAGCTGTGATCTTCACTGGTAAATCAATTTGTCATTCATCTACAAATGGTATCAGAGTCCGATCTCAATCAGAAATGTGTCAATGACGACATTGGGATTTAAGGGAGGTGGATTGTAGTATCTCACATTACTTGGAATGGATCTTGGGCATGTCTTTATATGTAATGGATTTCTTCAACTAATTAGAGGTTTTTTGTATGGATTTGCTCTCATGCCAAATTAAAACTGTGAGAGGCTAGGTTGATGTGTCAATATTTGAGCCGTCAGAGCGGACAATATCTAACTAATTAAACTGAACCATGCATATTATCTATTTGGTGCCCTCGAGAGGCGTGGTTTGGTGGGGTAGGGCTTAGGATCTCACCTTGAAGTCCTGGGTTCGAATCCAATGAGTACATTTCTCGTAAGAGTCTGGTGTATTGATCAGCTTTCGGACAGTCAGAGATTCTGAGCACCTTTTTCCTCAGAACCGGTCGACCAGATAACACGGCATGGACCAGATTTCAGAGACTGGCAACATCATAGTCGAGGTCGACCACAGTACCACAGTAGACCGTTAGCTCGGTTTGGTTTTACTTTACCCCCTGGAGCAAGCGAGTAAGTTCGGATACTTCGGATTAGAACGGAACGGTTTGAAAAGATCGGCAGATCATTTGGCCGACCTCTTGAAGGCCGACGTGAGACCAGAGTAGTTGGATTTTCCCTTCGACACGTGTCACTGCTTAAGAGCTCTTTACATGCTGGCTTCATTATTGTTGCGTGTGGCAGTAGAGAAAATAGGTTGATATGACAGGCCGTCAGGCGACGGGCTTGCTTTCAGCGATGATAGTCTTGGGGCAAAGAGCCTGTCAATCAGTCGGAGACCGTGTGGGAAACATCACGAGAGTAGGAGAACAGTGTTGTATTCTATGAGTATATAAATAGAAGTTAGATTTGTTTGTAGAGAGTATCATTTTGACAGCAAAACTTGTAACAAAGAGAGAGAATTACTTGTAAACCCTAGAGAACAAAACAGCTCGGTCTTACTCTGAAAACAGGTCGGTCGAGCCCGGTTTAAGTAATAAAAGAGGAATATCTCATTTTGTGCCTGTGGATGTAGGTTAGACTTGCTCCGCTGAACCACGTTAAAACACTTTTGTCGATCTGTGTGTTTATTTTGTCCTATGCTAAGTTTGCTTTTGGTCATCCACAACCAAACAAATTCACGGTTGAAGGAGAATTATCTCGGGAAGGGTTATCTCAAAACTGCCCCTGGGATAAAAATCACTCGTCAACAGTTGGCGCCGTCTGTGGGGAAAGAGCAAAAAGAAACTTGCGTAGTAAGACGATGGTAGAAGGTGGAAACCAAGGGTCGTTGGGGAGTTCAACAGCAGAATGGTTCGGGAAAATGAGGGAAGAAATGTATGAAAGGGAAAGGAATGGGAAAAAGCTGGTCAGAACGGGAGAATGAAATGGTTCGCAAGAGGAAAGAATGTTGACAGCAAAAGCTTTCATTTTTTTGAGTTGTAGAATGGAATGTAAAAGGGGTAGCCAACGATCACCCATTAGGACTGAGTTGTAGAATGGAATGTAACGTTGCGGATGGGTGACGTTCGTTGGCAGTAGCTGAACAAGTCCTCCATGGAGTAGGCGTCATAACTGCTCGGCCCGCCAGAGTCCTCAGTTTCACAGGTTGGCAGTGCTGAAGGGTCGGCTATGGAACTAGTCAGCCAAGGGCAGAGGACAACGTCCATCAGGGCCCCCCTAAATTGGTGTGGTGGTCTCTCCCAATGAGAGGAAAAAAGAAAAATTTCACGAGGGCCACCAAAGACCATGGGAATGGGTTCTCGACCAAGCTCTGGAACTGTTAAAAAAAGCTTATGGAGTGCTCGGTACAGTCGGGAAGCAAGTTCAGGTGGATCTGAATAAGCTCAGGTTATAAGATGCTTCGGACTGCCAAGACTAGAACCAGAGGAAGATTATTGTAAAAGCCTCTCTTAAAATGACTCGCAAAGAGTTGTAAGAAGGGCATCAGTTCTCTTGAATATGAATAAAACTCTCCATTTTTTTAAGAAACTTGTCTACTTTACTTGTTTGTTAATCAAATGTGAAAGTTATTTTCAATATTCTTGGGATGTGCTCGATGCGAAGGGGTGATCGGTAGTCGGGAAGGGAACCAAGCCCGTGGCACGCCAATCCTGGGTGTCATTATCAAACCCCCGGGTAAAAGTGTTCCGACCTGGCTCATTTCACCTTTGAGGATCCAGAACACATCAAGGGATGGGGTACATGTGGGAAAAGTGTGAACCCCTCGCGGCACGTCAATCACGGGTGTCATTATCAAATCCATGAGGCCGGAGCGTTACTACCCAATGACTCGCATCTTTGAGAAGCAGTTCGGGTAAACCGGACCTAATGAGGTTTTTTCCTCTGCGAGTTCGCTGGTGAATCCAGTTGAGAACCATCAGACCACCTGGCTTGGGTATGCCCAAATGGCCCATTGATTGCAGGAGCCTCGAGTAAACCGGACCCATGGAGGTTTCTTCCCCTGCGAGTCGGCTGGTGAGTCCCGTTGAGAACCACCTAAGGGATGGCACACGCGGGGTGCCTTCCTCCCCCGTGGTTAGCTGCCTAACCGTCTCGGATCGGGAGAAGCATGGCATGGGGAGGTTTCTGCCCTCATAAAACTTGCAGGCTCCAGAGCCGCCCAGCATAAGGAGGTTTCCGCCCTCAGGGTCTCGGTCGCTCACCGATCCGTAGCCCGGCTACCCGGGACACTGAGTTTTAAGATTCAGAATTGTGTTTTGGGAGGCACCAGGCAGGACGCTGCCTCGGGGTCCCCAAGTTGTTATTCTTTTTGGGTTTTGTGTGGAGTACGTGCTAAGTCACCTCCATTTTTTTGTAAGCTTTATCTTGTTCTATTTTTGTTTTTTACCGATGACCGACAAGGGGTCGCCCGCGCCGGGATATGCAGAGCCTCAGAGGTTGAAAATTTTCCCTCGTGTAAGTATCATATGTTCCACCAGCTCGTGGCTGGATTCGTTCCGCCGAGTCTGTTATGTTCCACCAGCTCGGGGCTGGATTCGTTCCATCGATTCTGTATTGTTCTACCCCTCGGGACTGGAATTATTCCGCCGAGTCTATTATGTTCCACCAGCTCGGGGCTCAATTCGTTCCGCCGAGTCTGTATAGTTCTACCAGATCGGGGCTGGATTCGTTCTATTGATGCATTGTTCCACCAGCTCGGGGCTGGATTTGTTCCGCCGATGCATTGTTCCACCAGCTCGTGGCTGGATTCGTTCAGCCGATGCTCTGTTCCATCGGCTCGGGGCTGGATTCATTCCCCCGAGACCTTAGTGTTCTCATCAGTTCGGGGTCGGGTTACATCCCACTGAGTCCATCTCATTAAGCCGATGAGGTAACATTCCCTCAAAGCCAAGTATTTCTTCAACTCGGGGTCGGGTTACGTCTCACCGAGCTCTTATCGTCGGCATGAGGATGGAGCATTCCCCTCATGGCCGGATCTTTGCTGAGCTGGTGAGGTAGCATTCCCCCAGAGCCAGGTGATCCCTCAACTCGGGGTCGGGTTACGTCCCACCGAGTGTGTAAGATTGGCATGGGGACGGGAGATTCCCCAATGGCCGGATCCTCTTCGGTTTGGGGAAATAACATTCCCCCAAAGCCAAGTTTTTCCCCTACTCGGGGTCGGATTACGTCCCACCGAGCTCGTATCATCAGCATGGGGACGGAGCTTTCCCTCATGACTGGATCTTTGTTGGACTAGGGAGGTAACATTCCCCAATGGCCAAGTGTTTCTTCAAGACGGGGTCAGGTTACGTCCCATCGAGTTTCTGTCATTAGCTCAAGGATGGAGTGTTCCTTACTTGATCGGATTCAAATTGGTCGTGATCAAGGTTTCTCACCACATTCAGATTAAAAAGGGCAAGTTAAGCAAGTTACGCGTAAAAAAACAAGCTAAATATAGAAAGCAGTAACTAAGACATGCAAAATGTAGTGCAAAGGAAAAGTTGCAGATCATTATTATAAAAATAGAGTATATTGTTTGAATTTACATAGGTCCCCGTTCGGGTCACCCTTTACTGGTCAGGCCGCGCATGGGCGTGTTGGTTTAAATCTAGGTCCCAAGATCATACAAGCTATGAAAACAATGCGTGAATACATCAACGGAGGTAGCGGAATACTCACATCGATCGGTTGAGTCGATTTGGAGACGAACGAAGGCCAAAAACGCACTGCCAAGGACGCCCAACTGAAGCAGTCCACTGTCTCCAAAAACAGAAGTTTGAGATGCGAAACGGAGCTCCTAGCTTCGTCGGACGGATCCCGGCTCATGGTCGAACCTCCCTACCACCTTCGCAAGACTCGTAAGTGTGCTAGCACTTGAATTTTCACCATGAAAACCCACTCTTTGCTTCCCTAAAGTCACGCCAATTCTGGTTCAAAACCAGTGAGTAAATGTTCAGTTTGGGCGTGAGGAGAAGAGGAAAAATGAGAGAGATGATAGATATGTTAAGTGTGTAAAAGACTTAGTAAACATTTACTCAAAATGTCTTATATATTTTCCTAGAAAATATGCTAAAAACAATTACCAAAAACATTTATCAAATAAATAAAATGGTAAAAGTTATTAGCTAGTCACTATTACACCAATACCCATCAACTATTACTATTCCAACAACTTACACCACTCAAAGTGTCATAAGTTGTCTTTTCAATCAATCAATCAATCACATCAATCAATCACTTCACTCAAAGTGACATTTGATTTGACGCTTGATGTGACGAATGATTTGACGCTTGATGCGACTTGCGACGCCGCACTCGAATTCGAAATACGAATGCGCTCGCAATCACACTCGGGCTCGGGTTCGCTAATTCCAAATTAACGATTTTTCCGTCGCGTCGTAATTAGATGATTACGCCTAGCGAATTCACTATTCACGTCGCTAACGAATTAATTCTAAATTAATTCGTTCGCCCGAATTAAAATCTAATTTTAATTCCGCGTCGAAATCTAATTTCGTTTAATATATCGAATATATTAATTTAATCGATTAATTCCAAATTAATCGTTATCTCTCTCTAGACGATATTTTATCCTAGATAAAATATCTCTGTAATTAATCCTAGATTAATTTTCTCTCTCTTCTTTATAATCCCAGATTATTCAAGAGTGCGAGTTGTGCGTCATCGGTGGATTATCGGGAAGCGACCCATGAGATCCCCGGATAAGTTGGCAGTAAATACGGTCGTCGGAGTATCCGAATCACGTACGTACCAAGTACTACGTTCTACCGATTTACGAGACAAGGTCGGCTCCTAGCAAAGCACGATGTCTACCCAATTATCCGGTCATATTCATCTAAGAATATTAAGATCTGTATCAAGCGTAGTATACGATTGTATTGTGTATATCGGTCCAGTATCGGATAGTCACGTGCTAGGCCTGGGGCTGAATAAGTGTCTGCCCCGTATGAAGCACATGTCGGATGTCTGGTAACTAGTCTCTATAATCGGATATACATGACCTTGTCATAATATCCCGATGGCCGCGCAGCACTTAAGAGCACTAATACCGTATCCTGCGTGACATCATCTCCACTATGACTGGAGTGATACTTCCGTCTTGACATCACATCCAATACACTACGATTCTCAATATACCCGGCATTGGCGTACACATAACCGGTTAGAGTCCTAGACGACCTCAACTAAAGTATATCGATTTTCGTAAGCATTAGCGATGTAAGTCTCAGGTTAAGACTATACACACCTACCTTGATTTCGGCCTCCCATAGACACATAGTCATAATACCAATGGGATTCCGAGGGGTCTATCCAGAGCGAAGCTGTTTCCCGTACCATCGGTGAAACACGACCTCCTATCGCACTAGCATAAGTATCCAATACGTATATATATGAGAACTATGCCGTTGTGCCCTCACAACGCACACAAGTGCAATACTAGCTTATTCCGCATTATCGATGTCCAGTCTCGATAATACTCCGGCTAGGGATATTTAATGATTAATCCTTCGGGGACTGATACTGTCTCATATCATTCTCAGTCCAGGAACTAATCATAGGGACCTCTCTTCATTTATATATATATGGTGATCTAATCACAAATGATGAGAGTGCAATTTCCTCGTCACATAGTTATTTGCTACAACAACACAATGATCTGTGCAAATAGTGACGTTATGGGTCATTTTGTCCAAGGGCGGTTTTTTTCTTCTTCAGCAGGCCTGGATTGAAGGCTGTCATGCACGGGCTCGGCAATAGGAACCTCGGTTTCGGTCTGTGAGGCAGGAGGGGCTTCGATGACTTTAGCTTCAGGGACAAGAGCGGGCACGTTGGGCAGAACTGCCTCAGGGGCCGGGGGCATGGGCACGGTTGAAATAGGCGCTGGGTCCTGGATTTCCTCCGATGGGAGGGCAAGTAATTCACGGGCCTCATCCTCAGAAAGTTCACATTTGTAGAAGCAGATGGCTACATGGATTAGTACCATGTTAACCTCGAGCATTAGGATTGGAACAATCTCAGTGCAGTAGCCGATCCTTTTGAGCTAGGCACTCTCCAGCTCGCCTTCTAGTTCAGCCTCCCTTTTTTTCGGCTCATCTCGAGCCTGATCTCTCTCTTCGGTCGTTTTCCTCAGCGTGGATTCAGCGCTCGCTACCTCCCACCTCAGGTGTTTGTTTTCTTCCTGAGCGGCCTCTGCATTCTTCCTGACCAGGGCCGAGGCATTGCGAAGAGACTCGTTCAGTGAAAGGGCATCGGTCGCGGTCTACTCAATACCCTTGATTGTGTCATCTTTTTTTGCCAGCTCGGCCTCCTGCTCAATGATTTGGCTTTAGAGCCTCTGCATCTGGCCTCCCTCAGATAGAAGACTCATAAGCATGTCCTTATTTCAGGCCATCAAATAATTATCCTGCAGGAGAGAAGGGAATAAGTTAGAAAACAAGTAAAAATATAGTGCGGGAGTGTACGGGCCAAATTTGGACCCAATGGTAAAATCGTCTTTTCGTCTTAAACCCAACAGTATGCAAGGCCTAACAGTATGCAATACCCAAAATTATTGGACTCTAATTAGACCAATTGCTTCAAGACAATTCTATCTCATTATATACCAACTGCTTCCCTCTTTTTCCTAACACCAAGCATATTACCACATGATATGATCTTTCAACAAATACATGAGCACGTTGTGGGACTCATGCCAACTAATGAAGTTATCTTTCTTTACCTATAAAATGGCAACACAATTCACGGAATAAGGGGTGAGAGCTCTCAAACTTGGGCTCCTAAAGCTTCATACTCTCTAAACACCGGCTATCGCCCTCACGGCAATCAACAGAAGCCAAGGTAACTTCCGACCTTGTTCTTCTATTATTTACAGCTCATTTCATACTACTGACTTGAGCGTCGGAGTGCCCACGGCACCCACCACACCGGTGGGTAGTCTACTCCCGCTCACTCTACCTTTGTCTTGCAGGATCGCTAATACCCCCAACCTACAAATTCTCGATTGTGGACCTCGGCCGAAAACAAGCATCCATAATTTGGCGCCCACCGTGGGGCCTTATCGATTCATAGCAAACAAATATCTTCATCTATACTAATCCTCACAACCAGATGCCAGACCATGCGGTGGCACACATAGCCACTCTACAAAACAATTATAATCAATGGAAGATGAAAACTGGAACATAATTCTTTCTTCAGCCACTCAAGGGCGTGAGGCTACAAGTCATTTGATGAAATTCAACCATCAATTGACAATCAATTTAATCACCAAAAAAAATCATCACATTTCTCCAGCCGACCTATCACGACAAGTCACATCTTCCATATGAAAGGAAATGTTGAGTAATTCTTTCCAGTCTACCTGGAGTCAAAAAGAAAAAGCCGATTCGAGATAGCATCACAACACTTTTTCCCTATAAATCATCAGCTCCTAAAGACGTGATAGAATACCACCCGCCAGATCATTTTTGTAAAACTACATTCAAAGAAGAGTTGATTGTAGGGTTCACTCGACAAAGCCACATGCAAAGAATAAGTGGTCCATTGGACAAAACACCATGCATAGGCCAAGTTACATGGGATCCAACTTTATTTAAAATGACCGGGTCCCATTCGACAGTACAAGATAAGTACAGCGGAAATAATACCACTCTTTATTCCATTCTTCACGGACCATTCTATATGCATAAACATCATGCGCCTACAAAATATGTAAGCTCATCACCCATCACATTGAAAAACCCACACTACACTCTTCATGCAGAAATAGACAAACCAAGCATGACCCGACTAACATACATGAAAAATGGCCTACACCACCATGCGCAGTATACTGCCCATGTGATTCACGTAAGCTAAGAATGAAAAGCTCATTACTTCAACTTGCCAGGCTATGCGGTGCATCAGATCCACACCTCATGTGCATGAAGTTTGTTTATAGCCGTTTGAAGGCTGTTGAGAAAACTGAGGAATGAAAGTTCTTGCGAGCACATGATCCTTAGCTCGAGCTGCAGATTCTTCAATTCATGGATGAAGCTTAAAAAGAAGAAAGATGACACAAAACTACTAAGTCTTATTGCTACATGCATGTCACACTGCCACACTACAAAAAGCCCAAACCTCCCATGCAAAAATATTGTCCCACATCGGTTGGGAAGTTACTTTCAAGTAAATCACTCACAAGGAAACATTGCCCACTCGCAGATGGCCCATGAAGATGCTGCCGCAAGCCATCTTTCCTCATACTGCCATACTACCAAAAAAGAAAAAAAACTATAACCTCTCATACAATAGTAAAGTCCCACATCGCCTGGGAAAGTAATCCCCTCCAAACCAACCACACTGACACGCGCAATAACTGAAGAGAACAAAATCAAGTGAAAAGCTATCTTTAAAGTCCACTCCCCACGCGCTTGTCATTTCCCATACATAAATAAGAACTTTTGATGGCCCACTAACATATAAGATGTCGCATGAAAAGCATGAAAGTAAAGTTTAATTGAGCTTCCCTCTATAAGCTGTCGCATGAAAGTAAAACAATCCAGCCAACTCTGCCCAATCAAGATACTCCAGATGTCGTGAGACCGAAATCAGTCCATAAAATCCAAGCTAGCCTGCACTTGAATGCACCAGAAGCAACCGGTTGCAAACCAAAATCCCAGCCAAGCCCACTTACAAAAGTCAGCCACTTGGTTCTAAACAAGTTATTGATCACATGCTTGAAGCCACAACGCAATAGCCTAGGCGGCTAAAAATGAAGGTTATCAACTCAACTCAGCCCAAGCGAAAGCCGAGGGAGAATTCAAACTGAACCAACAAATCCCTCATGGTATCAAGCCTAGCCAAATAATCCAAAAAAACATGAAGCCCATTCATACAAGACAATACAAACAAAACAAAAAAAGAAGGATATAACACATCAATACTGGCCGTGAAAGGCTTAATTGGCCCAAACGACAGCACAAAAAAGCCTAGCAACTCTCAAACGTCAAAGCTCATTGTCCACAACCACTGAGCATCATAAGCCAATTTGACAACTCATCAAACGCCCGCGCAAGTGTAACATGAAATAACTTGCCTCCAGCATGCATCCAAGACTTAGCATAAGGCGAAAGGGTCTCATTCGATATGACAAATCTAGGCGAATGGATTCACATGTCATAGGTCATGTTGCTGCAATTCATCGAATGAAGCTCGTCCTTTCTTCCAGACGACAAGCATAAATCACATCACATGGTTCCATTCAACATCAATAGAATGACCAACATCTAGCCCAATGATTTGATCAAACTATCTCATTTGACAAAACCTTCATTCTACAATAACGTGAGCAGCTTCTATTTGACATTACAAGATACTCTAATCTTGGAAAACAATCAGACAAGAACAAAGGAAATAATACATCTCATTCACAAACCATCCCATGGGCAACTGCTTGCATGTAGCTTGAATCGATCCCGCGTGGAAGACATGATTTCTAACTTGTGAAGTTTGAATTGCTCCATGCTTTGGGATGCTTTCGCGTGACATTTTCATGGTTGTTTATTGACTCGAGGCAAGCACTTTGCAGTGTACTTTCTCTTGTGCCAACTAGTTTCATGCTGGTGTGGGGAATAAGCCTTTTATGGCGTAGGCCTCCTACTCGTGGGCTTGGAAGGTGTGAGTGGGCTGTTGGCGTTTGAGCTCATTTCCTTGATGTGCGTCCTTCACGTGGTGCATGGCTTCTTGCCTCTTTTCGGCGTATGAGTTTTGACATATTTTGATCATGCACATGGGTTGCATGCTACAATGGCTCAAGCTTTGTGAATTTAATTTATTGAACACACTTTTTAGCTCATAGACTTGGAAAGATTGTCATATAATGAGGTGAATGGCCATCAACTTCAGGCTACATGGAAAACTCTCATCTCTCCTAGACTACTTGGAATGATTATCAACTCCTCCAGACTAAGTCAAAGGTTAGTCGTCATCTTCATGCTACATTGATTTAATATTGCCAACTCCATACTACATAAAGAATCTTTTATCATGTGTAGTAGATTGAAGAACTTCCTTCAATCTCCCTTAGGTCCAATCAACCAATATTTTATCAAGTTATGTAGTATGAAAATTCTTTTGGATCTTCATCAAGTCTAGTAGTGGTGATTCTTATAGACATGCATTAGTTTCATTCGACCGTGTCTCATGGACCTTTGTCAGTTCCATTCGACCATAGTGTCATGGACTTTCATCAAGTCAATTTGTCCCAATCGACATCTACATGTGTAGCTTAGGACTTGTTGTGGATCTTATGCATGTATGGCTTGATGCTTGATGTATGTCCCATCCGACATCTACATGTGTAGCTTGGGACTTGTTGTGGATCTTATGCATGTATGGCTTGATGCTTGATGTATGTCCCATCCGACATCTACATGTGTAGTTTGGGACTTGTTGTGAATCCTATGCGTGTATGGCTTGATGCTTGGTGTCTGTCCCAATCGACGTCTACATGTGTAGCTTGGGACTTGTTGTGAATCTTATGCATGTATGGCTTGATGCTTGATGTATGTCCCATCTGACATCTACATGTGTAGCTTGGGACTTGTTGTGAATCCTATGCGTGTATGGCTTGATGCTTGGTGTCTGTCCCAATCGACATCTACATGTGTAGCTTGGGACTTGTTGTGGATCTTATGCATGTATGGCTTGATGCTTGGTGTCTGTCCCAATCGACATCTACATGTGTAGCTTGGGACTTGTTGTGGATCTTATGCATGTATGGCTTGATGCTTGATGTATGTCACATCCGACATCTACATGTGTAGCTTGGGACTTGTTGTGAATCCTATGCGTGTATGGTTTGATGCTTGGTGTCTGTCCCAATCGACATCTACATGTGTAGCTTGGGACTTGTTTTGGATCTTATGCATGTATGGCTTGATGCTTGGTGTCTGTCCCAATCGACATCTACATGTGTAGCTTGGGACTTGTTGTGGATTTTATGCATGTATGGCTTGATGCTTGATGTATGTCCCATCCGACATCTACATGTGTAGCTTGGGACTTATTGTGAATCCTATGCGTGTATGGCTTGATGCTTGGTGTCTGTCTCAATCGACGTCTACATGTGTAGCTTGGGACTTGTTGTGGATCTTATGCGTGTATGACTTGATGCTTGATATGTGTCTTATTTGACATCTACATGTGTAGCTCGGGGCTTAAAGAAAAACCCAGTCGACATAACATCTCCTTGACTTGAGACTAATTAAGAATTACTTAGTTAACATCTCAACGTGTAGCTTGGGGCGTAACATTGATCCCAATCGACACTACACGTATGTAGTTTGTGACTTATTGATGATCCCAGCCGACATCATCTAGTCTGTAGTATGGGGATTATCCTAATTTTCATCTGATTCAGAAGACATTGTAGACTCCACTGGTCCTTTGACCCGTAGTATGAGGATTATCCTGACCTTCATCTAGTTCAGTCGACTGGGAACATTCCACATAGCTCATGTAGAGTCAAATGGAAGACCTGAATCTTCATCTGGTTCAGTCGACTTGGAACATCCCTCATTGGCTCATGTAGAGTCAAGTTGAAGACCTGGCCTTCATCTGGTTCAGAAGACATTGTAGACTCCCCTGGTCTTTTGACCCGTAGTATGGGGATTATCTTGACCTTTATATGGTTCAGTCGACTGGGAACATCCCTCATTGGCTCATGTAGAGTCAAGTTGAAGACCTGGCCTTCATCTGGTTCAGAAGACATTGTAGACTCATCTGGTCCTTTGACCCGTAGTATGGGGATCATCCTGATCTTAATCTGGTTCAGTCGACTGGGAACATTCCCCATGGCTCATGTAGAGTCAAATGGAAGATCCGAATCTTCATCTGGTTCAGTCGACTGGGAACATCCCTCATTGGCTCATGTAGAGTCAAGTTGAAGACCTGACATTCATCTAGTCCAGGCGACATTGTAGATTCCCTGGTCCTTTGACCCGTAGTATGGGGATAATCCTGACCTTCATCTGGTTCATTCGACTGGGGACATTCCCCATGGCTCATGTAGAGTCAAGTTGAAGACCTGGCCTTCATCTGGTTCAGAAGACATTGTAGACTCCCCTGGTCCTTTGACCCGTAGTATGGGGATTATCCTGACCTTCATCAGGTTCAGTCGACTGGGAACATTCCCCATGGCTCATGTAGAGTCAAGTTGAAGACATGGCCTTCATCTGGTCCAGAAAACATTGTAGACTCCCCTGGTCCTTTGACCCGTAGTATGGGGATTATCCTGACCTTCATCAAGTTCAGTCGACTGGGAACATTCCCCATTAGCTCATTTAGAGTCAAGTAGAAGACCTGGCCTTCATCTGGTCAAGACGACATTAAAATACTCCTATGATCTTTGGACCCGTAGTATGGGGATTATCCTGACCTTCATCAGGTTCAGTCGACTAGGAATATTCTATGTTTCTTGTAGAGTTAAGTTGAAGTTTTAAACTTCAGCTACTTCAGAAGACATCTAGTATCATGATCAAATATCTGATGATACACTCGGCATATTACTCTTCAAGTCAAAGACTCTTTTACTTAAAGAGTAGGGAACAAACTGTACGGGCCAAATTTGGACCCAATGGTAAAATCGTCTTTTTGTCTTAAACCCAACAGTATGCAAGGCCTAACAGTATGCAAGACCCAAAATTATTGGACTCTAATTAGACCAATTGCTTCAAGACAATTCTATCTCATTATATACCAAGTGTTTTCTTTTTTTTTTCATAACACCAAGCATATTCCCACATGCTATGATCTTTCATCAAATACATAAGCACGTTGTGGGACTCATGCCAACTAATGAAGTTATCTTTCTTTACCTATAAAATGGCAACACAATTCACAGAATAAGGGGGGTGAGAGCTCTCAAACTTGGGCTCCTAAAGCTTCATACTCTCTAAACACCGGCTACCGCCCTTACGGCAATCAACAGAAGTCAAGGTAACTTCCGACCTTGTTCTTCTATTATTTATAGCTCATTTCATACTACTGACTTGAGCGTCGGAGTGCCCAAGGCACCCACCCCACCGGTGGGTATTCTACTCCCGCTCACTCTACCTTTGTCTTGCAGGATCGCTAATGCCCCCAACCTACAAATTCTCGATTGTGGACCTCGGCCGAAAATAAGCATCCACAAGGAGCAAAGAAGAAAGTCTACATCGGTAATTCGGATGGAGAGACGGGAAATCATTTCCTCTGGGGAGATGTCATCGTATTGCGAGATCTTCTCGAGGGCCACCGCTTCAGCTAGCTGATTGAATGCAGACACCAGATGAGAAGTGGTCTATCGGAACTTATTGCTAAGATCGTCCACCCCCAGCGTCGCAACACCATTTCCGGAACTTGGAGGAGCCTCAGCAGCTCGCCTCTCCCCCGAGCAATGGACCTTCTCCTCATGGGCTATTCTTCCTCCTCCTCAGGTTCGGCCGCTACGTCTCCAAAAGGCGACGACGTTTGCTCGAAGGCCTGGAGGAGCCAGATGAAGGTCAGACAGTTGTACTTGGTACCGCCCTTATTGGAGAATGTATGGGTTGTACCGCTGGCCGAGCAACCGATTTGATTTTTCCCTTGGCCTCCGCGGGAATCAGAGTGGTCAATCGCCTCCGAGAGCTTCCGGCTTCACCCGGACCGGGTTTCTTCGCCAGACCTTTAATTATGTCAAGGACATTGGGCTACTTCGACATTCCTGCAAAGTACAAGGCAAAAGCATGGTCAGTTTGGAATTCGAGTGATTTCAAGTCATTAATGAATTAAACACAAAATGGAATCAGCTAGAAAGTCAGTGAGAATCTACCTAGTCGGCCCGGGACTTGTGGGGGTGCACTCCGAATGAGGCCCGACTCCAAGAAGTCCACATCATTGACTATCTTCTTCCAATGACTGGCATATTCCGGGCCACCGTAATCCTACTTCAGATCTCATGGGTGACCTTGGGAGGATCCCTCCAACAGGCTGAGAAGGGTTAAAGAGTTAGCATTTTATCATGAAAGTTTAGAAAAAGAAGCTAAGAGTTCGAATCACAACCTCCCACTCTAACGATATCTGAGACATCTGTCATCTCCGAGCACGTTGGTCAGGTTCGTCCCCAATCGCCTGTAGCCCAGAACCATGGGTCTTTAAAGTTTTTATTGGTTTGAGGAAGGTCCTTGATGAGGGGGGGACGTCGGCGTATGAAGAAATGTAGTACCAACCATGATGGGACCGAGGGTTGGCCTTCAATTTGTAGAGCCTCTTCAACTCCTGGAAGGTAGGCTCTCGGAGGCCTGCCCGGTACTAGATCACGTACAATTCGGCCAAAATTTTCCAGCTATTCAAGTTCAGTTGACAGGGAGCGATCTCCATCCTGGCCAGCATTCCCGTGAAGTATGGTTGAATAGGTAGCTAAAGGCCGCACTCAAAGAATGACGGAAGAAGGGCAACCGAGCCATCTTCATGTTGACTTGCGCGGTCTAATGAACCAGAGACCTCAAGAGCTATGTCTATTGGGATCTCATACTGTTGACGGAGTGCGCATAAGGCATCTCTCGTGGTGGTGGAGGGCTGGTTCATGTCCAAAGCCGAGCAGTCCAGTTCTCCCGGATCAGGATCTCTCCGAGGGATTCTATGGTGGTAGGTATCGTTTCGTTCTTAAGAAGGGGTTGGACTGGTGTCTAGCTCCTCTAGGCTTGGTGCTCCTGAGCTGGAAGAGGACTCTGCAACCCGAGAAGGTTGAGGTTCTGCGGGTTTGGTCGAGGAATACTCAGCGTCAGACATTCCTGACGGTCGCCATGAACGAGAAGGTCAGTCGGTGGTCAGTTTAAGGCACACACGGATCCGAGGGCTACTCTAACTTCCGGGAACCTAGCCTACAGTCTCTAAATGCCCTAGCAGTGGCCACACACAGCAAGTCTCTTCCTAAATACATACAACCAACGCAACACTTAAAAACCCGAAACGCATACATCCTACCTCACTACCCATCCTTCAACCAAAAAATGCATAAATCATACACTCAGCACCAAACCCGAAACATGTTTCGCAACACAAAACGAGAAGATAAGTATGATAGAAGAAATGAAGAACAAGCAGTAAACAAGTAAAAATCCGCAAGTACCAGACAACGATGGTAGAATATAGCAAATAAAAACAGAGGGGGCGAGAGGGAACTTACTTGATTCGAGAAGAGTTGTTGGCAGTTGATCTGGTCGGGCTGGAAGGTTGCTGGTCTCAGGTACGGATAAGCTTTTTGCACTTTGAAGTTAGATTTTCGTAAAAGGGGGGAAAGAGCGTTGATTTGCTCTCTTATAGTCAGCTCGGTGCACTTGTGGCCGTTGGATCCAGGAAGATTTCGGATGTGCGACGGGTGTCACCCTCAGACTCCATCTGATCAGATTGGGATGAACGGTTGAGATTGAAATACCTTTGACTGTCTCGAGAACGGACGATTGATTTGGGTTTTTGGCGAGAAGGCCATGGGTTCTTGACAAGTAGCACACTCGGGTTAAACTCTAAAGATGATTTTATGGGCATTTAAAAAGATGTGATGGTTTTCGGTTCTCGAGGGGCGGCTGTCAGAGGGGTAAAAGCGTGATGTGCTTAAAGTTGGGGAGTCGTTTGAAAGGCATCAGAATCTTTTTTGACCGAGGATGTTGAGGCCGAGGTTGTTTCCTGTTTTGTTCCTATGACCGACCACCAGTTGATTTCCCACTTCAGATTTTTGTAGTTCCCGGCACCAACTCACACACTCGTTGAAACCGAGAACTATGAGACATATGTTGATATGGATTTCTGCAGCTAAGGTATCTGAACAGTTCGGTAAAGGCAGAGAGGGAACATCCCATTTTTGGGAGGATCTGGTGTGTTAATCAGCTTTCGAACAGTCAGAGATTCCAATCACTTTTTTCCTCGGAACCGGTCAACCAGATAACACGGCATGGACCATATTTCAGAGACCGAAAACATCAAAGCCGAGGCCGACCACAGTAGACCGGCAGCTCGGTTTGGTTTTCCTTTACCCCCTGGAGCAAGTAAGTTCGGATACTTCAGATCAGGACGACAACAGTTTGAGAAGATCGGCAAATCATTTGGCCGACCTCTTGAAGGCCGACGTGAGACCAGAGTAGTTGGATTTTCCCTTCGACACGTGTCACTGCTTATGAGCTCTTTACAGGCTGTCTTCATTATTGTTGTGTGTGGCAGTGGAGAAAATATGTTGATGTGACAGGCCGTCAGGCGACATGCTTGCTTTCGGCGACGACAGTCTTGGGGCAGAAAGCATGTCAATCAGTCGGAGACCGCCCGAGAAACGTCACGAGAGCATGAGAACAGTGTTGTACTCTCTGAGTATATAAAGAGAAGTTAGATTTGTTTATAGAGAGGATCATTTTGACAGCAAAACTTGTAACAAAGAGAGAGAGTTACTTGTAAACCCTATAGAACAAAACAGTTCGGTCTTACTCTGAAAACAGGTCGGTCGAGCCCGGTTTAAGTAATAAAAGAGGAATATCCCATTTTGTGTCTGTGGATGTAAGCTGGACTTACTCCGCTGAATCACGTTAAAACCTTCTTGTCGATCTGTGTGTTTATTTTGTCTTCTGCTAAGTTTATTTTTAGTCATCCACAACCAAACAAATGTTGGAAAAATGCTTTTTTTATAAGCATTTTGAGGCTCAATTTTAAGCATGGTCCACTTCGTGTTAGTGGTTGTTATTGAATGATTCGGATACTCCTCCGTGAGTACTTCGAAATGGTATATTCATATGCTTAAAATGGTGCTTGGGTGAATGAGAAATTGTTGCTCAAAGTTCACAATTTTCAAGCCTTTTGTAATTCCATAACAGCTAATTTAATTAGCTTGGTGGTTACAAAGTTTAATCTCCATAAGTGCTAATTTAATTAGCTTGGTGGTTACATAGTTTAATTTCCATTAATGCTAATTTAATTAGCTTAGTGGTTACAACAATGTGTAACATCTCCCATTATGAAATTTAATTAGCAAGTTAATTTCTATTAATTGAGATGTGTTTTCTTTTCCTATATAAACAAATCAGATCTTGTTTTCAAAATAGGAAATAGAAAAGAGAGAAAGACATAGCACACACACGAAATATCTGTAGGCATTGCATTTTCGCATGTGAAACCCGATGATGAGCCTCATTTGGAGGCACTACCTTTTGAGTCATGAAAGCCGCGGGAAACGGATATCGGAAGGGGAAATCCAGGATAAACAAGCTCACTGTCTTCGTTGGTGCTGCGTTCGTTACTTCGTTCGAACCTCGTGCAGATTGCGGACGTTCGTGCCGCGTGCGATGAGGCGTTCGAACGGAGCCGGTAATTCTGGTTTTGCTGCTAGCCTCACACCCCAGCCCATTTAGCTCCCCAAAGCCCATAAAACACATCCCAAATTAAATAAATAAATATTAAACATTAAATAAAATATTTAAATCAATTTACCAATTAAATAAAATCATGCCTAATATAAATGAATCAAATATATTATATACTAAAACTAAAAATAAGATTTGCCTAATTAAAATCAATCTTAACCAATTAAAGCCAATCACATATTTGACTTCCTAATTCAATAAGATATCCACCAATTTAAAAGTTTTGACTTCCTAATCTAAACCAAATTTGTCCCCCCTTCAATCTTTGACTTTCCTTGCTAAACACCAAATCCTATCCCCTCTTTAATGCCAAAATCCCTTCCCTTGTCAACCCCAATCCTCCTCTATATAAACAACCCCTCACCAAAGCCTTTGGACTTGACACATAAAATTCACACCCAAACTCTCTCAAAATCTCTCTAGACTCTCTCTACACACCCAAGACCAAACAAGCAAAAAGAGAAAACACTTCACATACACACCAAAAAGAAAACAAAGAAACCACCACAATTCCACGTACCGCTTGGGTAAACGACACCATCTTTCTTTTGTTGTGTTGCTCTTGTTTATTTAGTTTGTTTTACCTAAACTCAATATGTCGTTAGTTATGCATGATTCAACCAAGCGCATGGGCTTAGTGAGTTAGTCCAAAGGTCCTCCATTTAGGAGACAAAGAGCCGAAAAGGCCACCTTCGTGACACTACTTCGCCGCGTCGGTTGATGTATGTTCGGTTGGACGCGAGATACGTTCAATCGGGCATACTTAGTTTGATATTGTTATCTTTATTTTCGTATGTATAAGTCAATCGAGCGCATGGGCTTAGTAAGTGTGTTGTGAGATCCCCTATGGGGAGGGGCTAAAAGCCCTTTACCACGATGCTTTGCCGCGCCGGTTGATGTGTGTTCAGATTGGATGTAAGATGTGTTCAATCGGGCATACTTGGTTGATATGATTGGTTCTATTCTTGTATGTGTGATGTGACGCGCATGGGCTTAGTATGTTGGTCTAAAGGTCCTCTCTTTGAGAGATCAAGAGCCCCAAAAGGTCACCTTTACGGCAGTGCTTCGCCGCGTCCTTTTATTTTCTGTATTGCATCATATTTCATGCATCAGGTCCGTGTCCGTTCGAACGCGTTTGCAAACGCAACTCGAACGCGCATACATTTTGCCTTATCATGCATCAGGTCTCCTTTCCGTTCGAACGCGTTTACGAACGCTACTCGAACGTGAGCATTCTGTTTCATTTCCGTTCGAACGCGTTTACGAACGCTACTCGAACGTGAGCATTCTATTTCACTTCCGTTCGAACGCGTTTACGAACGCTACTCGAACGTGAGCATTCTGTTTCATTTCCGTTCGAACGCGTTTACGAACGCTACACGAACGTGCACACACTGAACTGAGTCTGTCTTATTATATTCATGCATAATTGCCTATTGGTTGATCTTTCTTATGCAAATGTGTCAATGTATTACCATTCATATGCTCGTGTCATGATAACATTTGAGTATTATTTCTTGCGGTATATCGGATGGAAACCCAGACGTAAATTCCGTAGCCGATTCCGAATGGACGGTAGTGCGGTCTGTACTTGGGCTACAATTCCACGTACCACTTGGAAGAGTGCCCATATGTGTGCTTGTATGGTTACCATGTGTGCTTGTATGGTTAATATGTGTGCTTGTGTTTTTCCTGAATATGATATGCAAGTAAAGATGTATGTTAGTTGCTAGACTGTGGGACACAGAAACTGAGCGACGCCGTTCCTAGGCTCACGGCCTAGTTGGGAAGGATTACATAACATGGAGTCGCCACCCGGTGTGAACCGGGACAAAGATTTAAGGCCGCACTCACCCCTCGCAAGGGAAGACCTCAAACCGTTGGTTCGGAATGGTCCCTTACTTATGTCACTTGTAATGAAAGGATTCATATAATAATTTAAACAAGCTGAAGTAACAATTATTTCTAGAGGTATCATGCTTCTAAATTCACATTTATAAAATAAAATATGCGCCTAATATACATGTATTTCATATATAAGATTGCATGCTTAACATATATCAAGATAGCAACTAACATACATCTTTACTTGCATATCATATTCAGGAAAAACACAAGCACACATATTAACCATACAAGCACACATGGTAACCATACAAGCACACATATGGGCACTCTTCCAAGTGGTACGTGGAATTGTAGCCCAAGTACAGACCGCACTACCGTCCATTCGGAATCGGCTACGGAATTTACGTCTGGGTTTCCATCCGATATACCGCAAGAAATAATACTCAAATGTTATCATGACACGAGCATATGAATGGTAATACATTGACACATTTGCATAAGAAAGATCAACCAATAGGCAATTATGCATGAATATAATAAGACAGACTCAGTTCAGTGTGTGCACGTTCGTGTAGCGTTCGTAAACGCGTTCGAACGGAAATGAAACAGAATGCTCACGTTCGAGTAGCGTTCGTAAACGCGTTCGAACGGAAGTGAAACAGAATGCTCACGTTCGAGTAGCGTTCGTAAACGCGTTCGAACGGAAATGAAACAGAATGCTCACGTTCGAGTAGCGTTCGTAAACGCGTTCGAACGGAAAGGAGACCTGATGCATGATAAGGCAAAATGTATGCGCGTTCGAGTTGCGTTTGCAAACGCGTTCGAATGGACACGGACCTGATGCATGAAATAGGATGCAATACAGAAAATAAAAGGGCGCGGCGAAGCACTGCCGTAAAGGTGACCTTTTGGGGCTCTTGATCTCTCAAAGAGAGGACCTTTAGACCAACATACTAAGCTCATGCGCGTCACATCACACATACAAGAATAGAACCAATCATATCAACCAAGTATGCCCGATTGAACACATCTTACATCCAATCTGAACACACATCAACCGGCGCGGCAAAGCATCGTGGTAAAGGGCTTTTAGCCCCCCCCCATAGGGGATCTCACAACACACTTACTAAGCCCATGCGCTCGATTGACTTATACATACGAAAATAAAGATAACAATATCAAACTAAGTATGCCCGATTGAACGTATCTCGCGTCCAACCGAACATACATCAACCGACGCGGCGAAGTAGTGTCACGAAGGTGGCCTTTTCGGCTCTTTGTCTCCTAAATGGAGGACCTTTGGACTAACTCACTAAGCCCATGCGCTTGGTTGAATCATGCATAACTAACGACATATTGAGTTTAGGTAAAACAAACTAAATAAACAAGAGCAACACAACAAAAGAAAGATGGTGTCGTTTACCCAAGCGGTACGTGGAATTGTGGTGGTTTCTTTGTTTTCTTTTTGGTGTGTATGTGAAGTGTTTTCTCTTTTTGCTTGTTTGGTCTTGGGTGTGTAGAGAGAGTCTAGAGAGATTTTGAGAGAGTTTGGGTGTGAATTCTATGTGTCAAGTCCAAAGGCTTTGGTGAGGGGTTGTTTATATAGAGGAGGATTGGGTTTGACAAGGGAATGGATTTTGGCATTAAAGAGGGGATAGGATTTGGTGTTTAGCAAGGAAAGTCAAAGATTGAAGGGGGGACAAATTTGGTTTAGATTAGGAAGTCAAAACTTTTAAATTGGTGGATATCTTATTGAATTAGGAAGTCAAATATGTGATTGGCTTTATTGGTTAAGATTGATTTTAATTAGGCAAATCTTATTTTTAGTTTTAGTATATAATATATTTGATTCATTTATATTAGGCATGATTTTATTTAATTGGTAAATTGATTTAATATTTTATTTAATGTTTAATATTTATTTATTTAATTTGGGATGTGTTTTATGGGCTTTGGGGAGCTAAATGGGCTGGGGTGTGAGGCTAGCAGCAAAACCAGAATTACCGGCTCCGTTCGAACGCCTCATCGCACGCGGCACGAACGTCCGCAATCTGCACGAGGTTCGAACGAAGTAACGAACGCAGCACCAACGAAGACAGTGAGCTTGTTTATCCTGGATTTCCCCTTCCGATATCCGTTTCCCGCGGCTTTCATGACTCAAAAGGTAGTGCCTCCAAATGAGGCTCATCATCGGGTTTCACATGCGAAAATGCAATGCCTACAGTCGTCCACCTTTGATGGGACTTGTGCAGTGTGTGACAGTGACAGTCCTATCAAAGTTATGCAATGCATTTTACTTACCTGGCTAGCTAGCTGTCTCGAGCTGAGCTGATACTGCAGTGGACCTCGATCCTGAGACGCGTCTCGATGCTGCTAATGATGTGGGCCTCGACCCTGGGACCATCCCAATAACTGCAACCGACAACGGGGGCCTCGACCCTGGGACGCATCCCAATAGCTGCAACCGACAACGGGGGCCTCGACCCTGGGACGCATCCCAATACCGCTGACAAAATATGGGCCTCGACCCTGGGACGCATCCCGAAAATGATGATGCAGTGGACCTCGATCCTGGGACGCATCCCAATAGCTGCAACCGAACAACGGGGGCCTCGACCCTGGACGCATCCCAATACCGCTGACGAAATGTGGGCCTCGACCCTGGACGCATCCCGAAAATGATGATGCAGTGGACCTCGATCCTGGGACGCATCCTAATAGCTGCAACCGAACAACGGGGGCCTCGACCCTGGGACGCATCCCAATACCGCTGACGAAATGTGGGCCTCGACCCTGGGACGCATCCCGAAAATGATGATGCAGCGGACCTCGATCCTGGGACGCATCTCAATAGCTGCAACCGACAACGGGGGCCTCGACCCTAGGACGCATCCCAATACCGCTGACAAAATATGGGCCTCGACCCTGGGACGCATCCCGAAAGTGATGATGTGGAGCTTCACTCCTTAGCCGATATGGGCTTCGCCCCCAAGCTGACATGATGTGTCGTGGAGCCTCGTTCCCCCGTCGATATGGGCCTCGCCCCCAAGCTGGTACAATGTGGAACCTCGCTCCTTAGACGATATGGGCTTCGCCCTCCGAGACCCATACCCGGAACTTAACTTCATTGGGACCTCAATCTTCAGATTACTGCCCATATCAAATGCTGTGCCTTTGCCATCTCTGATTGGCTTACTGCTCGCTCTTTTCTGTCTTCAACACCTGTTTATACAAAACAGAACAAACACAAAAATATGCAATATAGGTTACGTGTATGCATGTATGCAAGAGTTTTCTTATTCCGTTGGGTTAGGTCTTCCGCTGGCGACCAAGTCCTCTCAAGAAAAGTACAACTTCAACCTGTCGACATTGATTGGTTCTGTGAATTCATTTCCTTCCAAGTCTGACAGCTTCACTGCTCCATTCCCCAGGACTTTCTGAACGATGTAAGGTCCTTCCCAGTTAGGCTTGAATTTCCCTCTCGGGTCCGTCGTCGACGGCCTCGACTGCTTAAGTACCAAATCACCCTTTCTGATCTTTGTGGGGCGTACTTTCTTGTTGAATGCCCGGGCTAGTCTCTTCTGATACAACTGCATGTGATACAAAGACTTCGTTCTCTTCTCATCCAACAGTGCTAACTGATCAAATCTCTGTGCGGCCCATTCATGTTCCGGTAATTCTGCCTCTGCTAATACCCTCAGGGACTGTATTTCCACTTCTACTGGCAATACTGCTTCCATTCCGTAGACCAAGGAGTAAGGTGTTGCACCCGTTGCCGTTCTGACCGATGTTCTGTACCCCCACAAAGCATACGGTAACTTCTCAGCCCAATCTCTACAACTTTCTGTCATCTTGGCTAAAATTGTCTTTATAGTCTTGTTGGCTGCCTCAACTGCCCCATTTGCCTGCGGCCTGTACGGTGATGACTTGTGGTGGCCTATCCCATACCTCTGTAACATTGCCTTCGTCTCTCCTTGAAACTGGACCCCGTTGTCTGTCACTACATGATGCGGCATACCATACCGACAAATGAGGTTCCGAGCTATGAACCTTGCCATCTGCTTCGCTGTAACATTACGGAAGGATTCGGCTTCCACCCACTTTGAGAAGTAATCTACTGCCACCACTATGAAGCGATGCCCATTAGATGCATTTGGTCGAATTTCCCCAATCATATCAATTCCCCATGCTGAGAAAGGCCACGACTCTGACAACCCGTGCAATTCTGTGTTCGGTAAGTGATTCAAATTACCATGTGTTTGACAGTCATGACAGTGCTTTACCATCTTCGCGCAGTCCGTTTCCATGGTTGACCAATAAAACCCCTGTCTCACTATCTTGCGGGACAAGTTCAACCCATTCATGTGTGGACCACATACCCCGGCATGTACCTCTTCCATCACTTTCTGAGCTTCTTCTTTTCTCAAACATTTCAACTGAATACCGTTTGCCTGCCTCTTGTACAGTTCCCCTCTCAAAGTCACATACTGGGAAGCCAACTTCTGAATGGCTATCCTGTCTTTTCTGCCCGCTCCTTCCGGGAATTCACCATGTTCCAGATACCTCTGAATGTCATAGTACCAAGGCTTACCGTCTTCAACCTCAACTTCCAGAATTCTTTCTATCTCATAAGCAGGTTTACTTGCTGTCGTCAGTACCAACGGTCTCATCACTAACTTCTCTGGATTTTCCCAAGTCGCTGCTAGTGTAGCCAATGCGTCTGCCATCTGATTCTCTTCCCTCGGTAGGTGCTGAAACTTACACTCGGGGATATCCTGTGCCAATTTTCTGAGGTGAAAAAGATAAGGCTTCAACCGTTCTTCCTTCAATTCCCATTCTCCTCGCATCTGCTGGACGACTAACATAGAATCTCCGTAGATTTCCACACTCTCGGCCTTCAAGGCTATCAATGCTGTCAAGCCAAAAGCACACGCTTCATACTCGGCCATGTTGTTAGTCACTCTGAATGTCAACCTCTTGGCCAAAGGCAGAGTCTCTCCCTCATGGGTCACTATCACGATCCCGATTCCGGCTCCCTTGTAATTCACTGCTCCTTCAAAATACATCTTCCATCTCTGAACTGTTATTGCTTGGATCTCTTCATCTGGGAACTCAAACTTATACTGATCCCCCTCAACAGGTTGCAATGCCAGAAATTCCGCTACCGTTCGTCCCTTTATCACCTTGGAGGTGATATACTCAATGTCAAATTCTGTCAATAATACCAACCATCGGCCCAGTTTTCCCACTAGTGAAGGCACTGAATGAAGATATTTCAGAGGATTCTCCTTTGCCACCACCTGGATCTTGTAAGACTGGAAGTAATGTCGCAACTTTCTGGAAGCCCATACCACTGCAAGACAGATCTTCTCGACTTCCTGATACCGAGCCTCATACGGAAGCAGCTTCTTACTCAGATAATACACTGCATGTTCTATCCCTGTCTCATCTGCCTGTACCATCATACCTCCCAATGCTTCTGATTCTATAGCCAAATACAATATCAAAGGTCTGCCCGACCTCGGAGGTTTCAATACGGGTGGCTTCACCAAGTACTCTCTGATTCTGTCGAAGGCGATCTGACACTGTTCATTCCATCTCACTGGCTGATCTTTTCTCAACAGTTTGAAGATAGGCTCACATACCGATGTCAACTTGGCAATAAACCGACTGATGTACTGAATCTTTCCCAAGAATGCCCTGACTTCCTTTTCTGTCTTCGGTGCAGGCATTTCTGTGATTGCCTTGATCTTTTCGGAGTCTACCTCTATTCCACCCATTCCTACTGTATGACCAAGCAATTTCCCTGATGTCACCCCAAACACACATTTCTTGGGGTTAAGTCGCAGGTTATATCTGTCAACTCTCTGAAGGAACCTTTCCAATGCCTCAATATGCCCAACTCTCGTTTCTGATTTCACCATCATGTCATCCACATACACCTCAATCTCTTTGTGCATCAAGTCATGGAAGAGTGTAGTGGTCATCCGCTGATAAGTAGCTCCCGCATTCTTAAGCCCAAACGGCATCACCTTGTAACAATAGGTACCCCACTCGGTAACAAATGCAGTCTTGTGTTTATCTTCTTCAGCCATGAGAACCTGATTGTACCCTGAAAATCCATCTGCAAATGAATACATAGCAGACAAAGCCGCACTATCAACCAGAACATCTATATGTGGCAAAGGGAAATCATCTTTCGGACAAGCTTTATTGAGATCTCTATAGTCTACACACATTCTGACCTTCCCATCTTTCTTCGGTACCGGTACTATGTTAGCCAACCATTCAGGATATTTTACCACTTCCAGGAACCCCACATCTATCTGCTTCTTAACTTCCTCTCTGACTTTCTCAGCCCATTCTGGCCTCATCCGTCGAAGTTTCTGCTTTACTGGCCTCATATTCGGATAAGTTGGTATTGTGTGCTGAGCAATGTTTCTGTCTACCCCGGGCATGTCTTCATAAGACCAAGCAAATACTTTGGCATATCTGACCAACACTTCTTCTAGTTTCTCCCTCTCTTCGGAGGTTACTTCACTTGCAATCAAAATTTCTTTGGGGTTCTCAAGTGTGCCCAAGTTAAATGCAATAGTTCTGGCTGAACTGATGTCAAATATGCTTGATTCATGCAGAGTAAACGGAAATGACTCAGGCAAGTAAGCAAAAGAAATGTCTTTATTATTGGATAATGCGGAAGTACATTCAAATAAGTCAGGAAGGTAAATGTCTTCATCATCTATAGACATTTCTTCCTTTGCAATCAGGTCTTCCTCAGGCTTCTCATCTTCTTCCAGAGTCAGGTTCTCTAACTTCATCAGCTCTTCTTCCCAAATA
Source organism: Zanthoxylum bungeanum (assembly GCA_019454045.1). NCBI lineage: Eukaryota > Viridiplantae > Streptophyta > Magnoliopsida > Sapindales > Rutaceae > Zanthoxylum > Zanthoxylum bungeanum. The sequence goes on from SKCR01039884.1 coordinate 123,865, forward strand.
TCGGCTTCCACAGCTTTCCCGGTCAGTGGCTTCTCACCCAACAAATCCTGGAAGATCTCAAACCCAGGCACAACAATCCCATTAACCTCCACAGGTTCAGGCTCTCCTTGATACCCTGAAGCTTTCACAAAGCATTCCATCAGTTTCAGGCCCTTTTTCTTGACCTTCGGCTTTTCTTCGTCAGATTTGTACCCCAAACCCTTCCGAGTAGTCTGTCCTCTGAAATCCGGCAATTTTGAACCTTTACCCGGCTCAAACTTCATTTTCTCCATAATCCTAGCCACTCTAGGATCCACCCACTCCTCAAAAGTGGCTGATACCTGGAACCTCGTGAAAGGTAGTATCTCCAAGGCAGCCACGGCATTGTCTAACTCAGCCCGGATGGTAACAATCTCTCCCTCATACGGGAATCTGATCATCTGATGCAAAGTGGAAGGCACGCCCCCAAGCTTGTGAAACCAAGGCCTTCCCAACAATAAGGCAAAAGTGGCTGGGATGTCCAGCACTGTGAACTCAACCTCATCTTCAATCGGCCCTACCTTGACCATAGCCACAAAGGTACCCTCAACTCCCCGCTTATTGTCATCATAAGCTTTAATAGTCATACTGGAGGGGTCCAAGTCTGTGGCTTTCATACCCAATCTTGCCAGAATCTTCAACGGGCACACATTGATGGACGAACCGTCATCCACCATCACACATGAAGTTTTCTTGCCCCTCACTTCGGCCCTGATAAATAAAGGCCTATTATGATTCCTCCCCTCTGGCGGAAGATCATCCTCAGAAAATGATATCTGCAAGGCTTCCTTCTGAACCGACCCAACAAACATTGCGGGGTTGGCATCCTCCGGTACCACAATCTTGCTCAAGGCCTCAACCATAGCCTGTCTATGCTCCTGAGATGCACATAACAGTTCCCATATACTGACTTGTGCTCTAGTCTTCCTCAATTGCCTCAGCACTATATCCCCTTCTGTATTTTCTGCAGCCTCAACCACTTCTCTACCATCTGTCAAAGCTTCCTTACCCTTTTCCGCCATATCATTATAAAAACGACCGCTACGTGTCATTCCCCTTACTTCCTCTCTCATCACTGCTAGAGAAATCAAGCCAAAAGTCCTTCTTCTGCTCAAATTCATCCTCACTAGTGCTATCCCAGATTCCCAGGCAAAAGGCTTGAGGGTGAAAGGATTTTAGGACAAGGTCTTCTGGAAGGCCAGAATTGATCATATAGGCTGGTGGTGGTACAGCACGGTAGTTGGGCAAGGGGTTTCTGTGTGTATCGGGCTGTTCTGTTTCTGGGTTGGGTATTTTCTTGGAGTCTATTAGGTCTTGGATTTCATGGCGGAGTCGGGCGCAGTTGTCGGTGTCATGGCCTTTTTGTTGGTGGAAGTGGCAATAAAGGCTTAGGTTAATATGTGGTGGTATGGGATTGGGTAATGGTTTGGTATCCAAGGGTTTTAAAAGCCCTGGCCTCTTCAACTTCAACTCAAGCACCTTAGACAGGGGACTTCCCAAGTTGGAAAACTGGCCTGTTCCGGATAGCAGCAACTTCAGCAGAAACGGGCTTTGTTCCCGATGTTCCCCCAACGGGCCTCCTGTTTAGACCATAGAATTTTCTATTCTCGGCCTCTTCTTCCTCAATATCCATGACAGTTTCCCTCAACTGCCAAAAGTCTGCAATCATGGAGGTCATCCTCCTCAACTTGCCGTAAATGGTGGGCTTGGTGCCCTTGATAATCATCTTGATCTGATCCTTCTCCGAAGGCCTGGTCTGCATTTTCAATAATTGGCCCCTCCACCGGTCCACATACTCCTTAAAACTCTCCTCCGCTTTCTGCTTAACATTCTCCAGATCACGGAGTGACAAATCGATCTCCAAGTCAGTGACATACTGTTTCAGGAAAGCATCAGCTAACTCCCTCTAATCTTCCTTCACTTTCTTCTCCAAACTGTGGTAACATACCACGGGAGCTCCTTCAAGTGACATTCCAAACATTTTCTGCACCTGGCGCTGAGACAAGCCAACTGAACTCATGACTGATACAAACTGTCGGAGATGCACCCTCGGATCCCCATTCCCGTTGAACTTAGCCATATCTGGCATCTTGAACTGTGCAGGCAACTGTTCCTCAAAAGTCAACGTGTCATAATCCAGCAAATCCTCATTCTTACCCCTCATCTTGCGGGTAACTGATTCAACCTGATCCCGAAGTTTCTGTAACTCTTTCTGAGACCCAGATACTCTGTCTGCTGCATACTCTGCCATATCATCATCAAAAGCGGGGATATCATCCCCCAATCTGTTCGGAGATTCCTCTTGTCTCACATCCCCAGAATGAACCCCGGCACGGGACCCAGCTATACCAGCCATAGCAGTAGTCAAAGCCTGCAACTGTTCAGTGATCTTGGCGAGACCATTCTCTAACTGATCCATACGGGACACCTCATTATCGGATTCACTCATACTTGTTCTTTTAGTGAGTCTGGTTCCTTCTCTAACCCAAACGGTATCTATGGTGTCTTTTAAGACACAGAGGGTGTTAACAGGGTATATGTATGCATGATATGCATAAGAGATATTTAACATATATTAAATCAAATAAAATTCTCAAACAAATCGGCCTATTATCATTTTAGAAGCTTTTGGGACAACTATCATAAGGGTGAACCCGTCCCAGTTTAAATGGCACAACGAGTTCATGTCTTACGGCAAAGAGCCCAACTAAATCCAAATGATAATATTCCGAAAACAAGCACAAGGTGGCCCATCAATCACTTAGAAGCTTTTGGCCCAATAGTTATGAAATACGTTCTTGTCCCAGTTTAAATGGCCCAACAAGCCCATATCCCATGACAAATGGTCCAAATAGATCTGAACGATGATGTTCCCAAACATTAGCATAGAAGGGAGATAATGCAAACATAACATAATAATTTTTACATAATGGCCCATCAACATTTCAGAAGCCTTGGGCCTAATAGTCATACAGTACGAACTTGCCCCAGTTTAAATGGCCCAGCAAGCCCGCATTTCTGACAATAGTCCAACTGCATCCAAATGAGGATGGTCCACAAACACCTACTCAAGGAAATAATTGATACTTTAACCATACAAACCAGTCTATGGGTGGATTTGCAAGAGTATGGACAAAGGCTCTCACTGGCGAAGGATAGCCCACAACTAGGTCTCCCCACTCAAGGGTTCGAGCGACCAAGTGAGCGTATCCCTTTTTATACACTAAGGTACGTGCCAATGAGCTATGGTGTGTGACGGACTGTCAAATGGATTTCCCGTTGTAGATTCCCCAGAGGGAAGGTGGAGCGAGGCTCACTTAAATACCCAAGCCTTTTAGGCTCTTATCGCTTGTTGTCAGGAATAAACAACGAGTCCTCCAAATTAGTCCATCACAAATGCTACAAGTAGATGGCCATATAGGTGTCCTCACAGCTTTTCCTTCTAGAAAGGTAGTGAATGAAGGAAGACACCAAACCATTACCTAGCCTCAAAGTGCCCTTGATTAAACTCTCACTTATCCACTATAGACATGGCCAATTAAAACATAAATCCACTCATTACAAGACAATATTTCGGGGCCAAATACATCCCCAGTGGAGTCGCCAGACTGTGGGACACAGAAACTGAGCGACGCCGTTCCTAGGCTCACGGCCTAGTTGGGAAGGATTACATAACATGGAGTCGCCACCCGGTGTGAACCGGGACAAAGATTTAAGGCCGCACTCACCCCTCGCAAGGGAAGACCTCAAACCGTTGGGTTCGGAATGGTCCCTTACTTATGTCACTTGTAATGAAAGGATTCATATAATAATTTAAACAAGCTGAAGTAACAATTATTTCTAGAGGTATCATGCTTCTAAATTCACATTTATAAAATAAAATATGCGCCTAAATATACATGTATTTCATATATAAGATTGCATGCTTAACATATATCAAGATAGCAACTAACATACATCTTTACTTGCATATCATATTCAGGAAAAACACAAGCACACATATTAACCATACAAGCACACATGGTAACCATACAAGCACACATATGGGCACTCTTCCAAGTGGTACGTGGAATTGTAGCCCAAGTACAGACCGCACTACCGTCCATTCGGAATCGGCTACGGAATTTACGTCTGGGTTTCCATCCGATATACCGCAAGAAATAATACTCAAATGTTATCATGACACGAGCATATGAATGGTAATACATTGACACATTTGCATAAGAAAGATCAACCAATAGGCAATTATGCATGAATATAATAAGACAGACTCAGTTCAGTGTGTGCACGTTCGTGTAGCGTTCGTAAACGCGTTCGAACGGAAATGAAACAGAATGCTCACGTTCGAGTAGCGTTCGTAAACGCGTTCGAACGGAAGTGAAACAGAATGCTCACGTTCGAGTAGCGTTCGTAAACGCGTTCGAACGGAAATGAAACAGAATGCTCACGTTCGAGTAGCGTTCGTAAACGCGTTCGAACGGAAAGGAGACCTGATGCATGATAAGGCAAAATGTATGCGCGTTCGAGTTGCGTTTTCAAACGCGTTCGAATGGACACGGACCTGATGCATGAAATAGGATGCAATACAGAAAATAAAAGGGTGCGGCGAAGCACTGCCGTAAAGGTGACCTTTTGGGGCTCTTGATCTCTCAAAGAGAGGACCTTTAGACCAACATACTAAGCCCATGCGCGTCACATCACACATACAAGAATAGAACCAATCATATCAACCAAGTATGCCCGATTGAACACATCTTACATCCAATCTGAACACACATCAACCGGCGCGGCAAAGCATCGTGGTAAAGGGCTTTTAGCCATCCCCATAGGGGATCTCACAACACACTTACTAAGCCCATGCGCTCGATTGACTTATACATACGAAAATAAAGATAACAATATCAAACTAAGTATGCCCGATTGAACGTATCTCGCGTCCAACCGAACATACATCAACCGACGCGGCGAAGTAGTGTCACGAAGGTGGCCTTTTCGGCTCTTTGTCTCCTAAATGGAGGACCTTTGGACTAACTCACTAAGCCCATGCGCTTGGTTGAATCATGCATAACTAACGACATATTGAGTTTAGGTAAAACAAACTAAATAAACAAGAGCAACACAACAAAAGAAAGATGGTGTCGTTTACCCAAGCGGTACGTGGAATTGTGGTGGTTTCTTTGTTTTCTTTTTGGTGTGTATGTGAAGTGTTTTCTCTTTTTGCTTGTTTGGTCTTGGGTGTGTAGAGAGAGTCTAGAGAGATTTTGAGAGAGTTTGGGTGTGAATTCTATGTGTCAAGTCCAAAGGCTTTGGTGAGGGGTTGTTTATATAGAGGAGGATTGGGGTTGACAAGGAAGGGATTTTGGCATTAAAGAGGGGATAGGATTTGGTGTTTAGTAAGGAAAGTCAAAGATTGAGGGGGGGACAAATTTGGTTTAGATTAGGAAGTCAAAACTTTTAAATTGGTGGATATCTTATTGAATTAGGAAGTCAAATATGTGATTGGCTTTAATTGGTTAAGATTGATTTTAATTAGGCAAATCTTATTTTAGTTTTAGTATATAATATATTTGATTCATTTATATTAGGCATGATTTTATTTAATTGGTAAATTGATTTAAATATTTTATTTAATGTTTAATATTTATTTATTTAATTTGGGATGTGTTTTATGGGCTTTGGGGAGCTAAATGGGCTGGGGTGTGAGGCTAGCAGCAAAACCAGAATTACCGGCTCCGTTCGAACGCCTCATCGCACGCGGCACGAACGTCCGCAATCTGCACGAGGTTCGAACGAAGTAACGAACGCAGCACCAACGAAGACAGTGAGCTTGTTTATCCTGGATTTCCCCTTCCGATATCCGTTTCCCGCGGCTTTCATGACTCAAAAGGTAGTGCCTCCAAATGAGGCTCATCATCGGGTTTCACATGCGAAAATGCAATGCCTACAATATCACTTTCTTTGTTTTGTTAAAAGGAGAGTTCAAACACTTTGTGGTTCGTTGGATACGAGTCTGGTGGTGCCTTTCTCGTATGTTTCCGTTGTATCCTGGGAAATAATCGTCTCACGTTCTACTGCACCTACGGTAGGGGACGAATTTATTTTAAGGATATTGTTGTTTTACAACAAGCCTCGGGAAAAGCTCAGCTTCAGCATCAGCGTCAGCCTCTGACTTCATCATCAGCGTCTTCCTTCTGCCTTCAGCCTCAGCTTCTGCCATCAGCCTCTGCTGTTCAGCCTCAGCCTCTGCCTTCAGCTTCAGCCTCTGCCTCTGCCTTCAGCCTCTGCCTTTTGCCTTCAGCCTCTGCCTCTGACTGCCAGCCTCTGCCTCTGCCTTCAGCCTCTGCCTCTGACTGCCAGCCTCTGCCTCTGCCTTCAGCCTCTGCCTCTGACTGCCAGCCTCTGCCTCTGTCTCTGCCTTCAGCCTCTGCATCTGCTCATCAGCCCCTGCTTCCGCCGTTAGGGTCTGATCCGAAGTTTATTGTAATCACTGTCATATTTGGATTTCCCAATTACCGTGTAATAATTGTAATAGTTTTACGTACAGTCTTAAAACAAATTCGAGACTCTGTGGATATGGAAATCAGTCCAAACACAGTAGATCCGAATATGGCAGCCTCTTCGGCTGGCCAGAATGTTGTGGCAGCCCCCGTGGCTGACCAAAGTGCAGTGGCAGCCCCTTCGGTTGGCCAACTTGCATCAGCCTCTGGGCTTAATATGGCAGCCGTTGTGGCTGGCCAAGGTATTTCTGCCTCAATGGCTAGACAACCTGTTGGACATGTGAGCCATGTCAATCCTGCTGCGGAAAAACCTGAAAAATTCAGTGGTCAGAATTTCAAAAGGTGGCAACAGAAAATGTTCTTCTACCTGACCACGTTGAACCTTGCGAGGTTTCTAAAGGAAGATGCTCCTGTACCCAAAGAGGGTGATATTGATATCCAAGTCATCAGTGCCATTGAAGCTTGGAAACATTCTGAATTCCTATGTCGGAATTATGTGCTGAATGGGCTAAGTGATTCCTTGTACAGTGTGTACGCTGGAATGAAAACAGCTAAAGGGCTTTGGGAATATTTAGATCGAAAATATAAAACTGAGGATGCCGGTACTAAGAAATTTATCGTAGGCCGTTTCCTAGAGTTTAAAATGATTGATTCCAAAACTGTGATAAGCCAAGTACAAGAACTGCAGATTATTCTAGCAGAAATTCATGCTGAGGGGATGAGTTTAAGTGAAACCTTCCAAGTAGCCTCGATAATTGAGAAACTACCACCTGGTTGGAAAGATTTCAAGAATTATTTAAAGCATAAGCGAAAAGAAATGAGCATTGAAGACTTGGTTCTTAAGCTAAGAATTGAGGAAGATAATCGAGTTTCTGAAAAGAGAGGAATGACTCATGAGGCCAAAGCAAATGTTGTCGAACATGGCCATAAGAACAAGAACCTCAAGAACAAATGGTCAAAGATGGGCCCTAAAGGAGGAGTTTCCAAGAAATCAAAATTTCAAGGAAAATGCTTCAACTGTGACAAAATGGGTCACAAGTCTTCTGAGTGCAGACTGCCGATGAAGAAAAAGAAACAAGAGGCTAATGTGCTAGAAAACATGACTCAAGATGTTTCAGACATTAACCTTTCTGCTGTGGTTTCTGAGGTGAATCTGGTGGGTTCTAACCCAAGAGAGTGGTGGATTGATACTAGTGCCACTCGACATGTATGCTCAGACAAGAGCATGTTTTCTTCATTTGAGCCTGCTGAAAATGGGGAAAAGATATACATGGGAAATTCAGCAACATCTGAGATAGAAGGTCAAGGAAAGGTGATTCTGAAGATGACCTCTGGGAAAGAGTTGACTCTGAACAATGTTCTGTATGTACCTGAAATACGGAAGAATCTTGTGTCTGGATCGCTTCTGAACAAGCATGGATTCCGGATGGTGTTCGAGTCTGATAAAGTAGTTTTGACTAAAAATGGGATGTATGTGGGAAAAGGGTATGTAACTGATGGGCTTTTTAAGCTCAATGTAATGGTTGTTAAACCCAAAAATATCAATAAAGCTAGTTCTTCTGCTTATATTGTTGAGTATTCTAATCTTTGGCATGGTAGATTAGGACATGTTAATTTTAATTCATTGCGAAAGTTAATTAACATGAATCATATTCCCAATTTTAAAATTGATAACAAACATAAGTGTGATTCTTGTGTTGAGGCAAAACTAACAAGATCATCTTTTCATAGTATCGAAAGAAACTCTGAACCACTTGATCTAATTCATACCGATGTATGTGATTTTAATACAATCGAGAGGCGGTAATAAATATTTTATTACCTTTATTGATGATTGCACAAGATTTTGCTATGTGTATTTAATGAAAAGCAAGGACGAAGCTATAGAGAAATTTGTTCTCTATAAGAATGAAGTTGAGAACCAACTGAATAAAAGAATTAAGGAGTTAAGAAGTGATCGTGGTGGTGAGTATGTTTTCCCTTTTGAATCACTTTGTGAACAAAATGGAATCATACATCAAACCACAGCTCCTTATTCGCCTCAATCCAATGGGATTGCGGAACGTAAGAATCGTACCTTGAAAGAGATGATGAACGCTATGTTAATCAGCTCTGGCTTACCTCAGACTATGTGGGGAGAAGCTGTCTTATCAGCTAATTACCTTTTAAATAAGGTACCACGGAAAGAAGCAGGGAAAACTCCTTATGAAATGTGGAAAGGAATAGTACCTTCCTATAAATTCATTCGAGTGTGGGGGTGTCTTGCCAAGGTAGTCATTCCTCCACCTAAAAAGGTGAAGATAGGACCAAAAATTGTTGATTGCATTTTCATAGGATATGCACATAACAGTAATGCTTATCGATTTCTTGTGCATGAGTCTAATGTACCAGATATTCACAAGAATACGATAATGGAATCGAGGAATGCATCTTTTTCGAATACGTTTTTCCTTGTAAAACTAATTCGAATTCAGATGTGCACAAACGGGTACATGAGACTATCATTGAAGATAGTCAGGACCGAGAACAAATTAATGTTCCAGAGGATCAACAAGTTGTTGAACCTGAACTAAGACGTAGCAAAAGAGCTAGAACGGAAAAATCATTTGGTCCAGATTTTCTGACATTTTGCTAGAGAATGATCCTCAAAGCTATAACGAAGCTGTAAGTCAGCTGATGGTGCCCTGTGGAAAGATGCCATCAATAGTGAAATTGAATCCATCTTACAAAATCACACCTGGGAGTTAGTGAATCTTCCTCCAGGATGTAAACCTTTAGGGTCCAAGTGGATTTTCAAAAGGAAAATAAAGGCAGATGGATCAATTGACAAGTACAAAGCAAGACTTGTAATTAAAGGTTATAGACAACGTGAAGGTCTTGATTACTTTATACTTATTCTCCTGTAACGAGAATAAATTCCATAAGGATGATACTAGCGATTGCAGCATTGCGCAATCTTGAGGTACATCAGATGGATGTGAAAACAGCCTTTCTGAATGGAGATTTAGATGAAGAAATCTACATGGAACAACCTGAAGGTTTTATAGCTCCAGGACAAGAAAAGAAAGTCTGTAAGTTAGTTAAATCCTTGTATGGATTGAAACAAGCCCCGAAACAGTGGCATAAAAAGTTTGATGACACCATGTTGGCAAATGGTTTCAAAATCAATGAATGTGATAAATGCATTTATGTCAGAGAGACAGAAGTTGGCTATGTCATTTTATGTCTCTACGTTGATGACATACTGATTGTCGGGAGTAATGTCAAAATGGTGAAATCAACCAAGAATATGCTGAAATCCAAGTTTGACATGAAAGACATGGGTCTTGCAGATGTCATTCTGGGAATAAAGATCTCGAGAAGTCCAGATGGACTTATTCTTGATCAGTCGCACTATGTGGACAAAATTCTTGGTAAATTCAACGATGATGATTCAGCTGTGGCTAGAACTCCTTAGATGTGAGTTTACACCTATCAAAGAATAGGGGAGATGGTATATCTCAAGTAGAATACTCTAGAGTGATCGGGAGTTTGATGTATCTATCGAGTTGTACAAGGCCTGATATAGCCTGTACAGTAAATAAGCTCAGCAGATATACGAGTAATCCAGGGTTGATCACTGGAAAGCAATAGTGAGAGTACTTAGGTACTTACGTTTTACTCGTAATTATGGGTTGCACTATCATAGATATCCAGCTGTAGTCGAAGGATACAGTGATGCTAATTGGATATCTGACATGAAAGACTCAAAGTCTACTAGTGTTATGTGTTTACATAGCAGGTGCAGCTATATCATGGAAATCCTCCAAACAGACTGTGATAGCCAGATCTACAATGGAATCAGAATTCATTGCATTAGACAAGTGTGCTGAAGAAGCAGAATGGCTTCGAAATTTTCTAGAGGATATTCCAAGTTGGCCTAAGCCAGTGCCAGCAATTTTATTCATTGCGATAGTCAATCTGCAATTGGAAGGGCACATAACAATATGTATAATGGTAAGTCTAGACATATTCGTCGTAGACACAATACCGTTAGACAATTACTCTCTACTGGAGTTATTTCGATTGACTATGTAAAGTCAAAGGATAACATTGCGGATCCGCTAACCAAAGGGTTAAATAGAGAGTTAGTTGTGAAATCATCGAGGGGAATGGGACTGAAGCCCATTAGATAAATGTTTATTACGAAGGAAAACCCAACCTTGTTGACTGGAGATCCCAAGATCTAGGTTCAATGGGACAACCTACTCGTAAAAGACATAATTGGATCACTGTGGGGGGTTACCCTCTAGTCCATTCCTATGATGAAATGAAACAGTGATGCTCGTATGGATAGAGGTTAAGCAAAAGCTTTTAATGATTCTTATGCGTCGGGAATCCGAGCAGAGTATTACGAGATACTCTTAAATAAGAAATCACCTATGTGAGAGAGAAGTGGGGCCGCTTCAAAGGGAATTGTACGGGGCACAATTTTAGAAACTCTTGCAGAACCAGGTAGATGTTCATGGCCAAAATGAACATAATAATGAGAACTCAAATGTGTAGGTAAAATATCTGTGTGATATGTGTTCTCCAATTACATGAACGGCAGTACAGTTCAATGACATCGCGTCAACTGTCAGCCAGTAATGAGATATTTTTCACAAGGGAAGGTTCAAAGGCTGAAGCCTACCTATCATATGCAGGTGTTGAACCGTTGAACTCTTCTAGGTCAAAATAAAATGTTTATAAAAATAATTTTATTCGACGTTTTTCGCCAATTTCATTCATGTGGGGGATTGTTGGAAAAATGCTTTTTATAAGCATTTTGAGGCTCAATTTTAAGCATGGTCCACTTCGTGTTAGTGGTTGTTATTGAATGATTCGGATACTCCTCCGTGAGTACTTCGAAATGGTATATTCATATGCTTAAAATGGTGCTTGGGTGAATGAGAAATTGTTGCTCAAAGTTCACAATTTTCAAGCCTTTTGTAATTCCATAACAGCTAATTTAATTAGCTTGGTGGTTACAAAGTTTAATCTCCATAAGTGCTAATTTAATTAGCTTGGTGGTTACATAGTTTAATTTCCATTAGTGCTAATTTAATTAGCTTAGTGGTTACAACAATGTGTAACATCTCCCATTATGAAATTTAATTGGCAAGTTAATTTCTATTAATTGAGATGTGTTTTCTTTTCCTATATAAACAACATCAGATCTTGTTTTCAAAATAGGAAATAGAAAAGAGAGAAAGACATAGCACACACACGAAATATCAATTTCTTTGTTTTGTTAAAAGGAGAGTTCAAACACTTTGTGGTTCGTTGGATACGAGTCTGGTGGTGCCTTTCTCGTATGTTTCCGTTGTATCCTGGGAAACAATCGTCTCACGTTCTACTGCACCTACGGTAGGGGACGAATTTGTTTTAAGGATATTGTTGTTTTACAACAAGCCTCGGGAAAAGCTCAGCTTCAGCATCAGCGTCAGCCTCTGACTTCAGCATCAGGGTCTTCCTTCTGCCTTCAGCCTCAGCTTCTGCCATCAGCCTCTGCTGTTCAGCCTCAGCCTCTGCCTCTGCCTTCAGCCTCTGCCTCTGCCTTCAGCCTCTGCCTCTGACTGCCAGCCTCTGCCTCTGCCTTCAGCCTCTGCCTCTGACTGCCAGCCTATGCCTCTGTCTCTGCCTTCAGCCTCTGCATCTGCTCATCAGCCCCTGCTTCCGCCGTTAGGGTCTGATCCGAAGTTTATTGTAATCACTGTCATATTTGGATTTCCCAATTACCGTGTAATAATTGTAATAGTTTTACGTACAACAAATTCACGATTAAAGGATGATTGTCTCGGGAGGGTTATCTCAAAACTGTCATTGAGACGAAAATAACCCGTCAACAATATATATATATATATTATCTATTTGATTCATTTGGCCCCATCGTCGTCAGGAGTTCGAATACCTCATAATAATCGAAAATTATATTATGTGCCGGGTGTATACACCTTCTCTCTCACAACAGGCGGGCCCCATAACTGTGTGGGGCCCGCCTGTTGTGAGAGAGAAGGTGTATACACCCGGCACATGATATACCACCTCCATAATAATAGAAGCCTGGCGGCAGCAAAAACGACAACAGACATATGGTTTTGACCTCTCTTCTGTCTTACTACCCCATGCAGCTGGCCTTGTTATATATAATATTAATATTAATTAGCATCGAACAAGACAATAACAAAAGTGACAATGTTTAACTTATAGTACGTCTAAATATTGATTAATAAAAATTATCAGAAATTAATTAGTACTCGACAGCCGACAATTCGCCATGGGCAACCGGAAAGTAAATGATTCACAAAGTCATATTTTTGTCCACACACTTAGCATTACATGTCCATGCATGTACCTAATAAAATACCACCATTACAAAAACTGTTTTGCCCCTTCAAATTTTATGGAATATTACGGATTTATATAAGTTTGAGTGCAAGGACATATTTATCTTTATGACGTCATTATGATATCATCATTTCACTAATGATGATGACGGAAAAAATATTAAAATGTTATTTTTGTTATAGTTAAGATGGTAGATTGAATAGGTAATGATTATTACACTGTTTTATTATTTTTATATGGTATATATAAATCTGATAACCCTACGAAATTTGAAATAAATATACAAAAAAAAAAAAAAAAAAACACATTAAATTTATTAAACATTCATCAAACTTTATCAAATGAGAAATTTAAAGTAAAACGCAAGAGATATGCATGAAATAATAGTTTTGAAATTGAGAGTATGAGATGACAGTATGAATAGGTAATGATTTGTTAATCTTGATTTCATCTGAATGATTTAAAATTTGGATTTAATAATATATGATCGAATGCCATCATGACATCATCATTTCACTGATAGTATTGACGGAAAAATATGAAAATGTTATTTTTGTAATTAAGGTAATAAATTTTTAAGCTCAATAATTGGTACAGTCATTGTTATTTTATCATAATTGGGATATATAAATCTAACCCTCAAAAAATAAAAGATAAAAAAAAATCACATCAAAATTATTAGAATATAAATTTGATTCAAATAAGAAAATTAAAGAAATTAAAACAAGAGAGATGCGTGAATATAATGTTCATGGAAATTGGGAGTAGAGATGGTAATTGATCGAAAAAGTTGGGATTTATCAATTCTAGTCTTACTCTGATTATAATTTTGGAATTAAAAATCATTCGGATGCTGATATCAACTTTTGAATAAAAAAAAAAAATCATTCCTAATTTTAGAGCAAATAATTCAAAATTAAGAGCAAAATTTGATATTTTTAAATAAAATATCAAAATTCATAATAAAAATTTATATCAAATTTTATACTAAACGATAACAGATTCCAATCCTGTTGAAATTATCTGCCTATCCCTATTTGGGAATATGAAAATATATTGATTTCCTTTGCCTCCCGATAACTCGTGCAACATTGGATCCCTCGCATGACTGGGCTCCACAAATCGATGAACTCAGATATATGCACGTGCAGTTAGCTAATCACATAAGGCCACGTGCACATTCCCTAACCTGGCTGGCTTTGAAGTAGTGGCCACAATAGATTTCATTTGTCTTGGAATAAGCTTTCAGAAAAAAATAGTGCACATTCATATCCTGTAATTAAAAAATGAGAAATGGATGGGCGAAACTATGAGGTTTTTTTTTTTTGAGTTTTTATAATTTATAAGAGTTTAATTTATAATTTTAATATAATATTTTTATTATTTATTTAATAGTAATATTTGAAAAAAAAATTGATGGGTCGGTTGAACCTCTGACATACAGGAGACTTCCTCGAGAAATGATCAAGATATTCGACAAAAAATAAAATAAAATAATAATAAAAGTAGATAAGTAATAATAATAATAGAAAAAGAATAACATATGTTTTATTTATTAAAAAAATAAATAATGTAAAAGAAATAGAAAGAAAATAATATTAGATAGAATTCCATTTATCAAATAGTTGTTAGTAGATTTTTTTTTTCCATTTTCGATTAATTTGATATTTAATATCTAAATTTTCAATGGATATCGATGATCCTAATCAATATAACAGATATAAATTAACAATATTCTAAAATTTAAATTCCGATCCGTTTTCATCCCGAACAACAGGACATAAGAAATATGATAAAAAAACAACACGGAACATTCCCGGACTAAAATCAGTGAATGTAATAAATGCTCAAAGCGCGCATAAAATTTATGGCAAATTTAAAACTTTTCCCCCAAGTACTAGCATGATGCATGAATCTTTCACATTTACAGTACTGTTAATTAATTTGAGGACCCACGGGACAAGAAGTGTGCAAAATATATGAATTGATAAGATACAGATCATCACGGGATCATTCTTCTATCAGCTGGTACGCTCCCTTATAGGCAGATGATCACAATTAGTTGACAGTTAATTAAGTCACCTCAGTAACACTTTTTTTTTTTTTTTTTGAATCGTTGGAACCCCGCCGTCAAATTATTATTTTCGGACTTAAGCGGAGTAAGTAAAAACTCACAGCTGTTCAAGACTCTTACAATAAACGCATTCCCTATATTCGAACTCAATACCTCAAGATGAGATTCTGAGCCATACACTATAAAATCACGTCTATTGAGGACACAACTCAGTAACACACTAACCAGTAAATATGGATTCAGTGTTGAACTAAGTTGTAATACGTTTTTCATAATATCATACCACGTGTGTTTTAATAACGATTGAGTTAATATCCAGTTTTAGATTATTATCTAATAACTATTAATCATAATTTATATATAAAAAAATATTATTTATTCTTAGCCCGGACCGTCCAAAAACTCAAACATTACTTTCACGCTCGCTCGTTAGAAGTGCTCACGTGGATGGATCGAAAGCGGATACGTATTGGCAATTTACTAATTAAACAAGGAAGAACGTACCATAACTAAGACTCCTGGTGCACCATGTCATTTCTTTATAGTGGTTCGTTATGTCATTTGATTGTGCGGCTTTCTTTTGCAACTGTTATCTACTTTATTTGGAGAGAGAGAAATGCTATACTTCATGGCGAGCCTCCTCGGCCCCCGGTGTGATTCAGAGTGATATTATTTTTATTGTGCGAACACGTGCTAGTTTATTAAAAAAAATGAAATCATCTTCTGAAAATAGATGGCTTCATATTTCTTGGCATTTATCTGCTAATATTTTATGAGTTTCCTTTGTTTGTTATGATGTTTGTCTGTTTCGCTCTGATTGTTTAACTATGAGGGTCTGTCCTCCTTAACTTATTCTCTTTGGGATATGTCATTGTGCTGTTATTGTGGTTTTCTTTTGATTAATATACTTACTTTAACTAAAAAAATATATCCTTTCTTTATATAGAAATGATTCGAATATAAAAATCAATTTAACACCGAATACAAATCTGAGTTAACACACTCAACTCTTTACACTCTCCTAAACGACATACTTTCAACTGCCAACTTCCAAGTCCAAATTAAAAAAACACCATGCACATAAATATTAATATATAATAAGGAATCATGTTAATGTGATATGTCATTTATTTAAAAATTCAAAAAATAGAAGCATCCAAGCTTCTACTTACACTGTCATTTTCTTATTTTTTAACTGCAACACTAGCTTCTTAATTATATGAAGGAGGAGATCTCAACCAAGCTAGAAGCTACCTCTCTCCTTCTCATTCTCCTTAATTCTTCTCCCTTTAAATTCAAAACCCTCCTCTCACTTCTTACTTCCCACTTCACTCTCTTTAAGCCTTAACCCATCTGCTTAAATGATCATGTCATCTTCAATAAATCATTTTTCAATAGAGCGTAGGCCTCGAATGCTTAAAGATTTTCTCATAGACGATTCCAATTCATGTTCTTCAAGTGGGTTCAAATCATTTCCCAGGATATCACTTGATGAAGATCACCATCATAAGCTAAGAAGCCGATCGAAAGCAGCGACGGTGTCAGCTTTTCAAGCCATCATTAACGCCGTCAAGAGCTTCCAGTTCAATGCCGTTAAGTCCCCTTCAATTTTACCGCGAAGCCTTTCCCGTTACAAGCTGTCGAAAAAGAACAGCAAAAAAGAAATAATTAATGATATCAAAATAACAGTCAGAATCAAAGACATCATACGGTGGAAATCATTCCGCGATGACTTCGTTGAGGATGAATCTCAACCGTCTGATCTTTCTTCATCGCCTGATCATCACCACTGCACTACCACTACAACCGCAACGGGGTCCACGAATAGCACTCCGTGTAGTAGCAACGGGTCCAGTTGGTGTGAAAGTGATTTTACCTCCGAGTATTTACCGTCTTGGAGCGGTAACTTTGAAGGATACGCGGGTGAAAAATATTTACCGTGTGTCGGCAGCAAATCGATGAAAGCGACAATTGAGTCAGCGGTTGACCCTGCAGTGGGACCCAAGGTGAGTAATTATACAGTGTATGCAAATCTATAAGATATATATTGTGTCTGCTGGTGAGGACGATCTTGTTTGGTTATTGTTTTGTTTTGACAACGACTTTGTCTGCTAGTGAGATTTGGTTGACTTTATTTGACTGTACGGTCATGCGGCTTAGCTAGCTGCTTTGTCTGATTAGTGACAAAACTAATAACATAACTAAGTTAATCACTCAATTTATAAGCGATAATTGATGGTCATAGCACTCGCAATACATATTAAATTACCTTTAATTTTATTTTTATTTAATACATAGATATTCTGACACCCACATTGAAAGTTCTTAATACACAAATCTTTTATCATATTTACATAATATGATTGACATTTTATCCGATTCATCACATATTTGAATTTTGAAAATAATATTTCCGGAAAATACCTCGTATATAATATGATTGTCACATGATGATTGTATGTAACGTTGTATTACATTTACAGGAGTTGCAATATGAGGAGAAAGAACAACGTAGTCCAGTGTCAGTGCTAGGTTTCGAGCTTGAAGATGAAGATGAGAGTCTGGCTAACTTAGATCATCCTACAAATCTAGAAACATGGATGCCAATGGAACATAACGACGTCGTTTATGGAGATGATGATGTTGAAGAAAAGGCAAAGCAAATGCTGAATCATGTCAAAGCTACAAGTGAAAACAGTAGTAGTAATATTGTAATGGAACAATTATTGATGGATTTGTTCGTAGACGAATTGTCTTCAAAGAGAAATAATAATTATAATGAGATTGAAGATGATGGCGAGTTGATGAGGCAAGCTAAAGCATGGATCAAAGGGGAACAAAATGTTGCCATGTTAATTGATATGAAAGAAAATTGGAACAAATTTGAAGGTGAGCAAGAACAAGTGTCACTGCAAATTGAGAACACAATGTTGAATCTTTTGCTTGATGAGCTATTGATTGATCTCTAGTTCATGTCTATTTTGGGCATATCTTGTGCCAAATAATCTTAAAATCGATCTTGAATTAGCTTTATATATATTGTACTTATTTTGCTACCCATTTATCGATGGTGAAGTTTTGTACAAGGAAAAAAAGAATTTAAGTGACTGTTTATTTATTTTTTTGTTTTTTGTTTTTTGTTTTTTTTTTGTTTTTTTTTTGGAAACGATGGAAACCCGCCACCAAAACACCCATTCTGGGCCGCGGCGCAGGTAAAACCACCGGCTGTCCCAGGCTCTTATAAGAAGTGCACTCCCTGGATTCGAACCCAGAACCTCAAGGTGAGATCCTGGACCCTACACCACCAAGCCACACCCTTGGGGACTATTTATTTGTTTTTTGCTTCATAATTTTATTTTATTTTGGTATCGTTCGAAATCCTCCGCAAAACAATTCATTTTGGATTTAAGCGGAATAGGTAAAAAATTTAATTGTCCCTGACTATTACAAAAAATACACTCCATGAATTCAAATCCATGATTATAATATGAGATTCTAAATTCTACACCACCAAGTCACGTCCGTTGTGGACTTTTGAGAAAGTGGTTTTTTTTCATATAGGGTAAAATAGAGCTTGGTCCCTTCATTGAATCATATTTTTGGGCCTCAATTGTTTACTATGTTAATTTTGGCGCCCGAAAATTAACATATCCCATAGTTTCAGTATAATAAAAGCAATATGGTGTTTAAATTTCGGGTCAATCCGCTGATCCGCATATGACGAATTAGAATATAGGTAAGTTTCAAAAAATAAATTATTATTTTTGATTAAGGATATCCGATATCCCAACATTATTATGATAGGTCAGATTACAAGTTTTGATTTCAAAAAATCAGGTTAGTTCAGTCTATCAAATATATTATTTATTAATTTATTCTTATAATTTTAATATCTTGATCATCACTCCGATATTTACTTATTAATTTTGAATTTTAATCCCTAAATAAATAAATTGACTTCAAACAAATCTCTATTTCTAATTCGTTGACCCAAATGTATTTTCTTCATTTTAAGTCTCTAATTAGAATTTTATGTTAACCCAATCCACACGGATTTCAAAGAATCCAAAAGCTTAAGCCATGCAATCTTGCAGTAGAAATAAAATTGTTTCCCCCCCCTCCCCTCTGACACGCCACCCCCAGTCAATTTTCTCTCCCAATTTAAATAACAATAATGTCCATAACTTTTTAAATAAATGCATTTTTAATTATTTTATTTTATTTTCTTATTTTACTTTCTAATTTAATTTTTAATTTTTTATTATTTTATCTCATTTTTGTTATATTTATATTTGTTTTCTCTTTTACTTATTTAATAGTATTTATATATTTATTATATTTTATTTATTTAATAAATCTTATTTATTTATTTATTTTGTGTTTTCTATTTATTTAATTTTTTTGATTATTTATTTAGTTTATTTAACTCTACTTATATATAACAGAAAATGATCTCTTTTATGTTAACAATAATTTTTTTCATAAAAAAGTACATGTAATAATACACAAAAAATACATGAAATATATAAAAACACAAATTTATATCACCAAGTGCGTCAAGAATAGACTTTGAAGGCTATATAAATTAGAATTTGCGTTTAACATATTTTCGTGTATTTCTTTTCATATATTATTACATGTATTTTTTTCTGAAAAATTATTACTAATATAAAAAGAGAACATTTTATATTATATATAATCACTGTTAATTAAATTAAATAAGAATCAAAATTAAATTAAATAAATAAAGAAACATTAAATAAATAACAATAAATATAAAATGTGAAAGATTTATTAAACAAATAAAAGAAAATAAATATATAAAGACTAAGAAAAAAATATAAATATAAAAAAATAAATGAAATTAAATGAAAAGGTAAAATAAAACAATTAAATAAGAAAACAAAATAAATAAATCAAAAAATCATTTACTTAAAATAATATCAACATTATTGTCATTTAAATAGGGAAAGAATTGACCGGAGGGGTGGCGTGTGAGATAGGGGTGAGCAAAACCGGTTTCGGTTCCGGTTCCGCATAGAATCGGAACCTACCCTGAAAAATTCGGTTATGCACTAAGTGGAACCGGAACCTACCCAATTAAATAGGGTACCCTATTATTCGGTTCCAATCTGGTTCAGGTCCGGTTATGAATTATCCTATTTTAAATATTTTAATGAAAACTACATTCCGATACGAGTACGTAGGAAAAAACAGGGACCAAATCGGAGTGCGGAAGCTCAAGAACGAAAGGTTATA